>JAWWMS010000091.1:4159211-4170791 GCA_035048045.1 Chlorospingus semifuscus
CGCGGGGTCGGGGGTGCCCTGAGGCGGGGGGGACGCGCCGGGATCCCGCGGCGGGAGCGGCCCCGGGGGCTCCGCCGCCCTCACGGCGCTGCCGGCGGCGACACTGGGGCGGCGACCTCGTTCCGTGGGTGCCGGGGCTGTCGCGCTGGCGGCAGGTGGTCGGTGGGCTCCTGGGGGGAGGGCTAGCCAGGCCACAGCGCCGCCCTCACGGCGCCCACCTCACCTGTCCTGCCTATTGTACCTCTGCTGCGTCATGCGTGAATGAATTCATTTCGAATTAAGTAATTTTTAAACTGAGTTTAACTTAATTTTATTGGTACTGTTGCAAAACGTGGAATACGTATTTTCTTAAGGATGTTCTGTGATGTTTGATACCTCGTCAGCAAGGAGGAAGGTTTAATCCGTGGAACAAATAGAAGTTCACAAGATATAAGTGATGTCCAGGTGTTAGAGAAATAAGTTATTGTTGGTAGAGTTGCCTTGTTAAGGCTTAGGCCTGGACATATTTCATTATTTCAGATCTTGAGGGAATTTAACAAAGCCTGGGGAGAAGGATGTGCAGTGCTGGTGGCCACAGGAAATGCACCATTGACGGGCCACAAAGACACCTGGCAGGGCTGCAAGATGAGGAACAGCCAACAAACCCAACCTGTCATTGTGCTGAATCCACAGCTGGGAGAAGGGAAATTGCGGCAGGGGGACATCACCACTGCCAACCCATGCACCACTGCCCCAAAAACCACCAGCCCAAAAGAAAGAAGCACTGAGCATGGCACTAATTAGCATGAATAGCAAGAGATTCGTTACCCAGCAGAACACTAATTAAAAGAGAACTATATAACATCTAGCCAATGCACACTTATGGCCTGTTAAGAAAACCTTTGAAACCATATGTGAGATTCAGATCATTGAGGGTTTTTTATTGTGAGCAATGTTGGACGTTGCCAGCACCCAGAAGTTGGTAAGGACAATGCATTCATGTCTCTTTAATAATTGAATAATCTATCTGCTAATTAAAACTTGGTCTTAAAGGAAATCTCCACTTCCCAGTTTATCTGGTTTGCACAATTACAGACTGGTGCTGAGCTGCAGCTGCATTTCAGTGGTGACTGAAGTGATCCTTGTATAAACACTGTCCTTCAGCTGGCCTGAAATGCTGGATGCAGAATATTGGGATTTGTTTAGGAAATCCTGTCAGGTCTCTCTTAGAAATCATGGCATTCCAAGGACAGGGAGATAATTAATGTGATAATTTAATAATTAATGCTTTTCACTTACACAATAATCCTCATCCTCAAGTCTAAATTAAAATAATCCTTATCTTGAAGTCTAAAATAATTACAGTTGATGAGTTGTTTTGTGAAATTTCTCCAAAAAATTTGAGGTTTAAAAGATGTTATATGGGAACTGTGAGCCTGATAAGAAATTTTATAGTAATTTCAAACAAATTTTTAAAAATTATTTTCTTTGTAGCTATCTAATTAAAAATTTAGATAGCTACGAAGAAAATAATGAATATTTAATTTTTTTAATGGGGACAAAATACAATAACATTAAAAAATTAATAGGGATTTATATTTAATTTTTTTAAGAGTTAGAAATTTGAATGCTGTATCAATATGGGGCTGCACATATCGGGGTTTCCCAGGTGTTTTGCACAAAAGTTTACTGAACACACAGGTGTCCCAAAAGCATGGAGGGTCACAGCACAGATTGTGAACCAGCTGAAAAATGCACAGATTTCTCAATGGGATTTTCTAGGAAGACAGAAAATAGAGAAATAAATTTACTACATAATAAATATAATAAAGAATAAATATTTATTAACTAAAATGCTGAGAAATTCAAGTATGAGGAAGACCTTAAAAGTTTGAGCTTGGTTTAGGAATTAAGATATTTTGGAAAACAAACTTACTTTTTCTTTTTGCCCTCTGCTTCCTGAGGCTTTGCAAAGGCTGCCTTCATGTTTTCAGGCTGAAGTTTAGAAATTGTGGGTGTTTTTGTGTTGACTAAACCTCTTTTTTCTTGTCATCCTAGTGTCAAATGCTGAACCACTCAGGATAACCTCAAATACCACGAGAACTCGACAAAACTACTGTAACTTCTTGGGGCTACATTGTAAGTTTCCATAGAATGGGATAAAATGAACTTGTTCAAGCCTTTTAATGGGAACAGACATCTTTGTGCCATTGTGTGCTTCTCCTAAGGAATCAGGGAGTGGTGGAACTTTGGGCATTCCACAGAAAATGCTTTCAGACCACTGTACAAAGAATTCTGTGAGAAATAGATCCTGTCACTACAACAGGTGGTAAATCAGCCATGTGCTGTTGAAATCTCTGCCTGCTGCAGGTTTGCTGAGGGTGCACAAAGGACAAATGAGGGGTGACAGTGAGAGCCACCATTTAAAGCCAGATCAACCCTGGTGTGGGCTGAGACATCCAAACCTGTTCTCTGTAGGGTGTTGGAACCAGAGCAGGACATTCTTCTTCACACTCTTGACTCTTGGGTGTTGCTGGCCCAGCTTTGGGAAGACCTGGCTGTGGCCTTCCATGCCTGAAGGGGACAGCAGGAAAGATGGAGAGAGGCTGTTTGCAAGGCCTGGAGTGACAGGACAAGGGGAAATAGCTCCCCACTGCCAGAGGGCAGGGTTAGATGGGAGATTTGGAAGGAATTGTTCCCTGTGAAGGAACAGGGAGCCCTGTGTGTTCACAGGAGGCTCTGGAACAGGTTGCCCCTGGATCCAAGTGTCCAAGATCAGGTTGGATGGATCTTGGATCCACCTGGGATAGTGGAAGATGTCCCTGCCCATGGCAGGGTTTGGAACAAGATGATCTTTAAGGTCCCTTCCAACCCAAACCATTCCATGATTCTGTGATTCTGCAGGAACTGTCTGTGCACTGACATGGCTAAAAAAGACACTGCAGAATATGTGGATAATGTGGTGATGAGTCCTGCAGAACAGAGCAAGATAAATGCCTGGATAAGGCAGGGGAAAGATAAGATTGTTCCACACTATTGTTTTTGAATTGCTTCTTAATTCACCCCTGGAGTGCCCATATTCCAATCTGCTGCACAATCCTGAGTGAGACTCTTCCTCTTTAAACCAGTGACATTTAAAAAGGAACCACAAAACCCCCTCCACATGCAGGCTGCAGTTCAGTGAACTGGATGAATGATCTTTGCACATCCCCACGGGCATGCACAGCTGAATATAGATCACCCAGAAAACCTGCCAGCTGTGCAGAGTGGGGCTGGGCACCCCTAAAACCTGCCAGCTGTGCAGAGTGGGGCTGGGCACCCCTAAAACCTGCCAGCCTCATAGATTGGGGCTGGGCACTCCTGTTTCTGCTCCAGCACAGGGTCTGCAAAGAATTCCAGCTGCAGGTGGAACAGCCCTGCTGTGTGTTTCAGGCCAAACATGAATTAATAATAATAAATAATATTTTCTTTCCAATGAGCATCCAAATAGGACAACTTTGGGAGATGGGTGGAGGAAAACACAGCTGTTGCAGATGTTGTACCCACAAAGAATCATGGAATGTTTAAGGTTGGAAAAGACCTCTAAGATCACCAAATCCAACCATCAGCACAGCATCACCACATTCACCAGTAACCATGTGGTGCTTTGGGCATTTCTTTGTCCTTGTTGCTGTCATAGACTGAAAAGGGATGTGGAGATGAGCAGCCAGTGGCCTTTTCTGTCCCAGAGAAAACTGTGGACACCTCTTAATTTTAGGTGCTCTCATACTGCAGACACTTCCAAAGCAGGGCTGTAATGCTGTAAGAAAATACAGGGAATATTTCAGGGGAAAAAACCTGCTGTGGTGTCTCCTCTTGAGCCCTGAGCAGACAGGGGATGTGGGTTTGTGTCCCAGCTCAGGGGCTGCTCTGGTTTGTCCCTCACGTGCTGGGTGGGATCTGCGTTTCCCTGGCGCCGGTGATGTCAGGAGCTGCCAGGACAAAGGGGAACAGGAGGCTTGGAAACAACAAGGATCAAGGAAAGAGAAAAGGCAAGTTTTAAAAAGCAAACGCTTAGTCATAGAGACACAGACGCAGGAGGGCTGGCAGGGGCCTATTTCCATCCTGAAACTCCCCCTCATTCCCAGGCTTGCTCTGGCTGT
This sequence comes from Chlorospingus semifuscus, assembly GCA_035048045.1. Classification (NCBI taxonomy): domain Eukaryota; kingdom Metazoa; phylum Chordata; class Aves; order Passeriformes; family Passerellidae; genus Chlorospingus; species Chlorospingus semifuscus. The sequence continues at coordinate 4,163,333 of JAWWMS010000091.1, forward strand.
GTTTGCTGTTAACATCCCCTTCCCCCACCACCCACAGATAACTGAAGGAGCAGCCGTTGAAAAAGGAAAAAAAAAAAAAGAAAAGGCAGTTGCCTTGCTCTGCCTGCAGGAGAAATGTCAGGAAGTGTCTGGTGGTGGGTGGGATGAAAGGAGGAAGCTGAACTCTAAAGAGAATATTCTAGCTCTGCTCGTACAAACAAATGCCCCTCTGTATTCTGTTTGATAAGAACATCCAGGAGGAGATCCTCCTGCGTGCAGGAGTGTGGAGTAACTCACACACCTCTGAGTGATTTATTTGTACATGCTGCATTACCCCCAGCACTCCATGAACTGGAGGGGAAAAGATGGAAACAGCTCAGGAAAAGCACAAGCATCATCAATAATTAATAGTGCCTTTTTTATAATAGGAATGATCCAATATTAATTAGGAAGTTAATTTCTGTTTGGATGGTTTGTGCATGTGTATGAAATTTGGACCAGGATTTAAGTTCAGTGCAATCATGCTTTTATTCTAATTACAATAATTATAAATCTATTTTGCATCCTCTTTTTAAGTCTCAATAACACAGGCTTTTGTTTCCAAACATGCCAGACAGCAGTTTTTGCACACCAAATATGGCAGCTCTCAGCTCCCCAAAGTGAATCTGGTTATAAATAAAAAAGAAATTGTTTTGCTTCATTGTCAGTGTGCAAATGTGAAAATAAGCCCAGAACATGGGTCAAGATAAATACTTTGGATTTCTAAAGTCACAGAGTCAACAGGGAGGAAAGAACTTAATTGCACACATCATGAAATATTTAAACAGACAGTGACCAACGTGCAGATGTGGGATGCAGACTTTTATAGCTAATTCTGTGTTACAAACAGCTGATGCTGCTCTGCATCAGGGACTCTGAATCTTTCTTACTCTGGAGCCTTAAAAATTGTCAGTGCACCATTTTGAAGCTTTTTTTTTTTTGTACTGAGTGATCTGTTGGGAAAAATTCTATGGCAGAAGCACAAAACCCAGACAGAGAACTGAGTTTCTTATTAATGTGTAGACCACCACCCTCTTGGGACATGGGTGCATCTCATCCACAGCAGACTGGTGGGTGGAGGTTGCCATAAGAGCAACCAGAAAATTTCTCTTTGTTGCACTTGTTTTCTTATACAGTCATTATCTATTTTCCAGCTGTATTCATGCCTTTCTTGTGCTACCAGGACACTTATTGGAAAGTTTTCCTGATGGAAATCCAGTTTATGGTAACAGAAGTTTTGTAGCATATTCATAGCAGATTCTTTTGTTGCAGCAAGAGAAAGAAAATGTGAGTTTTCTCTTTGCTTTTGGGTCTTTTTGTTTTTCTATCTGCTCTTGTCTCCCTGCAGAAAATCCAAACTCCCACCCCAAGCAGCAGTGGGAGAGCTCATGCTGGCACCAAGCTCACCCTGGGAGCCCCCAGAGTAAATGGGGTGAGATCAGTAAAACCTGCACAAGACATCCCAGATTGCTTGCAGCTCTGCTAGCCATCATGTCACCGTGATGTTTAGATCTTATTATTTGCCATAATAAGATGCCAAAAGTAATTTTCAAAAAGGGAACTGTTAGACTTTTGCAAAATGTGATTGTGCTCAAGGTCTGGGAGAGGTGTCAGGTTGTCAGAGCAGTCATCCCCTGGGAAGTCTCTTCAAGTGCCTGCTCCTACAGCAGGATTAATTTTATCTTTGCCTTCTGAGAGTCACTGAAGAGTGACATGAATAACCTCTGCAGTTCTTTAGCCATTTGTGTTGTCTTGAATCTTTATTGGCAATTACTGCCCACTCACAAACTCTGGTTGCTGCTTTTTAATATCATCCTGAATTCATGCTATGACTACATCACTTTTTCCAAAGGCAGAATAAAACTGTTTATTTTTAAATTTCCACCATTTTTGTGTTATGAAGAAAAAAAGGGTTTGATTTTCTGTTTCATCTTTTGTGTTTGTCTTTTGGAAATAGCAGTATATTAAAAAACAATTATAGAGAAGACATTGCCAGTCTTGAGATTTTTGAGAAAGTCATGGCAGCCTTATGAAATACAGCCCTGTGAGTTTACTCCCTTCTGCCCCACTGACATTCCATGCATAGCCAAACATTAACCAGGGCTCAGCTCAGAACTGCTGGGATTTTGCAGAGTTGTTGTCTCTGTTTCCCTGCTTGGCTCTGTGAGATAGAAGAACAGGATTCTCTGTAACACATCCCATTCTTGCCACATATTTATTGTCACAGAATTCCACACTGGTTTGGGTTGGAAGGGACATTAAAACCCACCCAGTTCCACCCCCTGCCATGGGCAGGGACACCTTCCACTATCCCAGGGTGCTCCAAGCCCTGTCCAACCTGTCTTTGGACACTTCCAGGGATGGAGCAGCCACAGCTTCTCTGGGCACCCTGTGCCCACCCTCACAAGGGAGAATTTCTTCCATATATCAAGCCTAAATTTCCCCTCCTCAGTGGGAAGCCATTCCTTGTCCTGTCACTCCAGTTTCTGATGCAGAGTTCCTTTCCAGCTTTCCTGGAGGCTCCTGCAGATCCTTGAAGATGTTGTGGGGTCTCCAAACAACCTTCCCTTCTCCAGCTGAACAGCCCCAGCTCTCCCAGACTGTCTCCACAGGGAAAGTGCCCCAGCCCTTCATTAAATTCACATCTCTCTGGACTTGCTCCAACAGTTCCATGTTCCCTTTATGTTGGGGCACCAGAACTGGATGCAGCATTCCCAGGCAGTCTGAGAGAATCCCCTCCCTCAGCCTGCTGAGCCCAGGGCACAGCTGGATTTCAGGGCTGCTTCTAAAGGGCCCTGCCCAGTAGGTGACAAAACGTGACAGAGTTTTAAATTCTCTCAATCAAAGAAATACAAAATTAAATTCTTTCTAGTAGAAAACCACAGAAGATTAAATTATTTTAATAGATGGCATGCATACTGTTAACTGTAGGGCAGTGGGATAAATTCTAGTTCTGTCTATCTCATTTCTCTCCACAGCTCAAGGACATGTCTGGATTGACAGCTTTGTGCTGAGTGTTCCTGCAAGGCACTGAGCATCCTTAACTCCAATTAACATCACTGGGAGTGGAGGGCTCTTGGAGCCTCTCTGAAGACAGTCTTGGCATGCTCAGCTGTCCAAGGATCACTCTGGGATCACCCACTGGCACAGCAGCTACTGCTGAGAGAGGAGACACAGGCAGCAAGAGGAGGGAAAGATCACTTTATCCAGATTGTGTGATCTCATCAAGTCACAGAACTTCCCAACCTCAGAGCTCTCTGTTTTTAAGCCTACAGGCATATTTGTGATGGTATGGAGGAAAAACCTCTTGGAGAGCAGATTCAATCCGTGCTCAAGGAGAGGTGAAAACAGCCCTGGAGGGAGAGGAGAACCCTCATTGAGTGCCAAGGAAAGTTGCTGTGAGCTGAAGAGCCTCTGCAGCAGCTCTTGGCCACTCCTGCAGTCCTGCCTCAGCTTCAGATACCAGGTGATGCTATTGGCATTTTGCTTCCTCCTTTATTCTACCAAAGGTCACTTTGTGACACTGTGGTGAGCCCCAGAATGATGAAATGTTCTGCAGGAATCCCTGTTCTTCCAGGCAGCTTTATCCCAGTGCACCACAGACTCTGTTTAGGAGAGGCTGCAGCAGGGCAAGGACTCTACCCTGCACCTTCTGGGTGCCTCCCTGCTCTGCTCTCCCTTCCCACTCCTCCCTTTGCTTCCTGATTCTTTAAATTCCTCAGCACCTCTAGTTCTGGGACGTACTGGAATTTGTGCACACAGCCCTTCAACTGTTTTCTTCTGGGTCAAAATTTTCCAGGGAATGCCCAGGGAGTGCAGACATCTCCTCACAGCATTTAATTGCTTCTTCAGTAGGAAGGGATGTTAGTGGGATTCCTGTTTGTTGTACTTGGGACACTTACAGAACCTCATGGGGTAATTATTCCTAATTAGCAACTTGGACACACGCTGCTCCTTCCTCCTACAATCTGCAATTAATAATACAGACATAATTCAGATTTCTCCTTGCCAGTCTTGTGTTTATGTTTATAACAAGAGGAAACAGTTTAGGGAAAAAAATGTATCTGAATCAATCACCTGCTGAGCTCCACACAGGGATTACCTGAGGATTATCCTGTGCTCGTGGCAGCTGAGACATTCAGAACTTTGGGCACCTCTTTGTCAGCCTGATTCCCTGGCATATTCCTCTAAGGTCTTTTCCTCATTAGTCACAGACTGCTTCTTACCATGGCTTAATTCAATTTTTAGATCAGTTGTACAGTATGAAAAATCCTTAGAATTAGTAACAGCAGTGTTATTTTAAAATAGATTAATATTTTGAGGGTGAGAGAGGTCTGGAGTTCTTCCTTTTTTGCTTCTCTCAACAGCTCCTATTAAACTGAACTAATGAATGTGTGCACTGAACATCCCAATGAAAAGATCAATGTTAGGATGGAGCAATTCTTCAATTCTTACCCCAGGTGTCATAGAACATTTCCAGTCTCAGATATATTTATTTATAGTGGAACAGAACTATATTTATTTATTTATACTGGGGAGAACATCCCAAGTTTTTTTCCTCAGTGTCTGTTTTTATACAAAACCAGCCAGCTGAACACTTACAAAGCAGGTCACTGTTACCAGAGGTTGTTTTTACTTCAAGTCCTGCTCAGACATCAGTTTTTCTCTGATTTGAAGACCAGGATAAACACTCATATTGCAGCTGCAAAACATGGATCTTACCCTGGATCTGGAGAAATTCAAATCCATTTTTCAGACTTCAGATAAATTCTACAGATTCTTGTATAGATTTTTCATAGTCATAGAATCACAGAATATCTTGAGTTGGAAGAGATCCAGAGGGATCATTGAGTCCAACTCCTGGTCCTGCCCAGACACCCCATCAACTCCCCCTTGGGTCCTGCAGAGATCTGAGGTCCCTTTTTCTGTTCTGATCTTTGTTGTGCCAATTTTTGCAGAATTAGGAGAATAATTATACTCTTTATCTCTTTATCTCTTTTGAAGAATGATAAAAATTAGTAGCTCCTGAAAATACAGTTCATTTATACTTAAGACACAACACAGGCAAACTCAACCCTTTTCCACTCAATGTTATTTGTTTCCTGAAGAGACAGAACCAGATGTGACAGCAAGGAGATGCCAGTTGTTAGTTTGTGATAAGAGCCAGTCCCAAATTTGTTCTTGCAGTGATTTAACCTCTGAGACACCTCGTGGTGGAAACACTCACTGCTGGCAGCAGGGCCAGAATCCATTTTAAAACAACCTGGAGTTTCCATCCTGCAGTGCTTGGAAGTGGCTGAAGTCCCACAGGCAGTATAACACTGATTCAGGGCCAGAATCAATCTGTGGCTCCTTTTAAATTTAAAATATATAAACCCACAGAGACATTTAATTTGTTGCTCTCCTATAAGGAAAGGCTGGGAGAATTGGGATTGTTCAGCTGGCAGAAAAGACTTTGGGAAGAGCTGATTCTTTCCAGTACCTGAAGGAGCTGACAGGAAAGATGGAGAGAGACAATTTACAGGAGAAAAGGGGAATGACTTCCCACTGCCAGAGGGCAGGGATGGACGGGATTTTGGGAAGAAATTATTCCCTGTGAGGGTGGGGAGACCCTGGCACAGGGTGCCCAGAGAATCTGTGGCTGCCCCTGGATCCCTGGAAGTGCCCAAGGCCAGGCTGGACACTGGGGCTTGGAGCAACTCAAGATAGTGGAAGGTGTCCCTGAGGTGGAACTGGATGGGCTTTAAGGTCCCTTCCACCCAAGGACTCTGTGATTCCATGATTCAATAAAGAATGAAACTGACCTTTGACTTCCCCAGGGTGTCAGAAATATTCGTGCAATTGAGGATGATTTACCAGAGCACTGCCACAGTTCAGGTCTGTGAAATTAACGTGGGACTTTCCCTTGCGTTCACACGGGGTTTGATTTTTTTAATTTCAGACCTGAAACTGAATGTGAAACATTCCTGGGAGCTTGAGAGGGGGATGGACGGAAACACTGCTGAAGGGAAGGTATAAAAATGGCAGCGCTGAAAGCAGGGACACTAAAGAGCTGGAATGTGCTTTTGGCCTGTTTTCTGTAATGGAACATGGAATGTCGGGACTGTAACCACCGCGGTCTTGCTACAGCTGCTTTATTTTTCACCTCACAATGCACCCTGGACATTTTGAGGAGCTGGCATCGCTTTCTGTTTGCACCAAGCTCTGTCCTGCTTTCCTCGGGGGTCTGGAAAGTAACTGCGGATCGCTGTATCCAAATCAGGGCTTTTTTAGGCGCTTCCCTGCCCGACTTTTCACACAAAACACTGAACGTGACTCCCTATACTGGCACCGGGGTTCCACTACCACTCCTGAATGCATAAATCGGATATTTCCTATCTCAGATTGGGTTTCAAAGCAGCGAACTGGAATTGAAAACACGTTTATTTGACATTTTTCCAGCCGCAGCCAGGGTTGAGTGCACCCTGAGGCGCCGCGCAGCCGGGCCCGGGCCGCGCCTCCGCCTGACTGACAGCCGAGCCAGCCAATCACGAGCCGCGCTCCCGCCGTGACTGCGCCTCCCGCCGCTCAAACTGCCCAATCAGCACGCGGGGGGTTAACGGACCGGCCCGTGCCAACGTCGGCGGTCAAACGCGCCAATGGACAGAGGGCAGGCTCGTTACCAATGAGATCAAAGAGTTAGCGGAGTTGCGACACGCTATTGGTCACTTTGCTTGTCAGTCACCGCCGCCGGTGTCGGTGGCTGGCTGGTGAGGAGGAGGGGGGCTTCCGGGGGCGGGCATACTATATTAGGGGCGGACAAAGGCGGCGGCGAGGCCGTCCAGCTCACCGCCATTTTGCGCAGCGGGCGCTGAGCAGTACCAGCCGCCGCGGCCGGAGCTCTCTTCTCATCTCCGCCTCCTCCCTCCGCTACACCATGTCGCGGGATCGCTTCCGTAGCCGTGGCGGCGGTGGCGGCGGCTTTCACCGGCGTGGCGGCGGTGGAGGACGCGGCGGTCCCAACCACGATTTCCGCTCGCCGCCGCCCGGCATGGGCATGGGACAGAACCGCGGCCCGATGGCGGGCGGCCCGCAAGGCCCGGGAGGTCCGCCGGGAGGAGGCCCGAAGCCCGAACCGCCGAAGCCGCCCACGTCCACCTCTGCTCCGCCTTCTTCATCCTCCTCAGCCTCCGCCACCACGGCGGGACCCACCGGCAGCCAGGCGGGAGCGCCTCCATCCTCTGCGCTTCCCGCGGGGCAGCAGCCACAGCAGCAGCCGCCAGTTTCGGCTCCTTCCTCGTCTCCTGCCGGTGCACAGCCGCAATCCAAGCCCAGCCCCAGCCCCACACCGGCCGGCGGCCCTAAGAAAGGACAAGGACAGTCTCCCGGCGGCGGCCCCAAGGGGCCGGGCGGCCCGCAGCAGGGGCCGCACAAGGGCGGCCCGGGGCACCGCGGCGGGCCG
>JAWWMS010000091.1:4175985-4199726 GCA_035048045.1 Chlorospingus semifuscus
CGACGGCTCCGCCACCGCCTCTCTCCGGCTGCGAGGTGCCGGTGCCGGTGTCGGCACCCGGAGCGTGGCCGCCGCCGCCGCCGCCGCTGCCGGGGGTGGCCGTGACCCCGGGGACGCCTCCGGCCTCGCTGCGCGGCCTGGCCGCGGCATGGGCGACCCGCGGGGAATTTGCAGGATCGCAGGGAATCCATCCTCCGGCTCCTGCCCAGCCCAGGCCGGCAACTTCATGGCTTAGCAGCGGTGGAGGGTGAGTGGGGGGCTGGTGGGAGGGGAGAGGGCCTGGCTGCGTGCAGGGGGCTCCGTGCCTGGCACAGCCCCAGTCCTGGGAGAGCCCTGCTTTGTGCCCAGCTTTGTGCCAGTCCAGCGAGATCCCCCGGCCCGGGCAGCCCACAGCCCTAACCCTTTCGTGGCCAAATCCTCCTCCTTGGCAGCCACGTTGTCTCCTCGGTGTGCAGCCTGTGGCTCCCGGCCAGCCCTCGCTCAGACGAGCCTCGGCACAGCCTTGAAGCTCGTCCGACCGGGATGGGGAGATCCCAGCCCCGAGGTCTCTGCTCCTGTTCCATGAAGAGCTGGGCTGGGGCTGTGTGTGCTGTAGGGGGTGTGTGCTGGGGCTGGGGGCTGTGTGTGCTGGAGCTGGGGGCTGTGTGTGCTGCAGGGAGTGTGTGTTGGGGCTGGGGGCTGTGTGTGCTGTGTGTTGGGGCTGGGGGCTGTGTGTGCTGTGTGATGGGGCTGGGAGCTGTGAGCACTGGGGGAGGGGATGTGCTGAGTGGGGGCTGTGGGGAGCAGGGCAGGGCTGCCTCTCTGTGTATGCGAGGGGCAGGGTCCCCTCTGTGTGTGTTTGTGTGTCGGTCCGGGGATGGAGCTGGGGAGCCCCAGCTCTGCCTGCCAGACGGCCCCGCTGCCGGGGAGCGGCACAGCCGGTGCTGACATCTGTGCTTCGAGCCCTGCCTGTCTTCAGTCGGCTCCTTGGCACAGTCACAGTGGCAGTTGGGTCCCTCTGTACCTCTCCGTGGATTCCCCCACCACCCTGCCTCTCCGTGACACAAACCTGTATCTCTGCTGTGCTTCCTCAGAGGGGAAACTGAGGCAGGAGGGAAGGAAGTAGCAGAGCCCTCTCCTGATCCCCGTCATCCTGAGGCTTGATCCCACGCCTCACCCTGGCTTGTTTTTTCCTGCCAAGCGATGCCAAGAGCTGGGGGGGAGCGAGGGCGTCCTGGGACACAGCTCTGGGCTGTGTCTGCCCTGGAGCCGCTCAGCTCCTCCTGCCGCTGTCTGGCACAGCCCTGCCCTGGGGCTGCCACAGGGGCTGCTGCCGGGGACACCGGTGGCACGTGTTGGGCATTGTAGGGACACTGGTGGCAGTGGTGGCTGTGGTGGCAGCGGTGCTAATGGTGACAGTGGTGGCTGTGGTGACAGTGGTGACAGTTGTGGCTGTAGTGACCGTGGCAGTGCTGCTCATGGGGGGAGTTTATCGTGATGGGAGTTTATAGTGGAAGCCATGGTGGTGGTGGTGGCATGGCCACGGCAGCGGTGGCCATAGTGACAGTGGTGGCCATGCTGGTGGTGGTGGTGGCACGGCGATGGTGGTGGTGGCCATGGTGGCAGTGGTGGCCATAGTGACAGTGGTGGCCGTGCTGGTGGCAGTGGTGGCACGGCCATGGCAGTGGTGGCCATAGTGACAGTGGTGACTGTGCTGGTGGCTCTGGCCATGGTGGCCATAGTGACAGTGGTGGCCGTGCTGATGACAGTGGTGGCCGTGCTGGTGACAGTGGTGGCCATGCTGGTGGCGCTGGTGGCGCTGGCCATGGTGGCCATAATGACGGTGGTGGCCATGGTGGCAGTGGTGGCCGCGCTGGTGGCGCTGGCCATGGTGGCCGTAGTGACAGAGGTGGCCGTGCTGGTGGCGCTGGTGGCGCTGGCCATGGTGGCCGTGACGGAGCCGGGCGCTGTCCCCGGTGCTGATCCCGGCTCCACGCTGCGAGTCCGACCCGCAGCACGAACCGGCGCCGGTCCCGACCCTCGCTCCCCCCGGGGGTACCCACGGGCACCCTGAGGCTCGGGGTCCCCCCCTTCCCTGGGGACATCCCGCCTGCCCCTGCCCTTTGATGTGCGGCAGCTCCAGACAGGGCTGGTGGGACAGGAACCGCGCGGAGCTCTGTGCCCTCACCCCAGCCTGTGCCCGGCGCCCACACCCTGCCCGCCGGGCTGGGCACGGCCTCCCCTCCACGGGCGCTCTGCTCGTCCCGCCGGGCAGGTCGGGCAGGGACGGGCTGGAGAGCGGGACAGGGCAGGGCAGGGCGTGTGGGGACACGGGCCACCAAGGTTCCAGCACTCCCTGCCGGCTTTGGGACAGCCAGGGAGGGGCTGCCGGCCCTGCTCGGTGCTCGCACAGGTTGGCTGATGTGCCCGGAGCAGCGCTGCTGGTTGGTGACACCGGGCTCACCTCGGCCCCCCAGAACCGTGTCCCCAACCGCAGTGCCGGTGTCACTGCTCCCAGAACAAAATGTCAAGCCATGCAAATGAGACTGCGGGAGCGGCTGATTGAAGGGCCCTGCCCCGCCCCGGAGTTGCAATCAAATATGCAAATGGCTCCCGAGGAGGCTAGTGAAGGCTATTAATAGCGGGGATGAGGCTGGGAGAAAGCGTGGTGTTCCTGAGGGAACGAGCCTGGGGATGAGCTGGTTCTGCTTGTCCCTGTGCCCAGCGTGTCCCTCTGCAATGCCTGGGCAGGTGACAGGTACTCCCTGCAGGGAGCCCGTGGGGACAAGGGCTTGCTTTGGCCACCAAACCCTTTGAAGGGCAAGTGCTGCCCGTGTGCCCACTGCCCAGCCTCCACAGAGAAACCCAGAGGGACAATCACAGCTGCTGAAACCTCTGGGCTGAGATTTCAGGAGGGATGAGGTGCCCAATGGGACCCGGGCTCTGCTGGGGGGGTTCCTGTGGCTCAGCCTGGGCAGGAGCTCAGCCTGGGGCAGCTCTCACCATGCTGGGGGAGGAAGGAAGGGGCTCCCTCCCACCCCTCACCCTTCACCCTGTGCTTCCCCTCCCTTTCCTGGTTTCCCTCTGTTGCCATTGATGATGTCCCATTCCTGCCAGCTCCAGCAAGAGCACAAGGCACTGGTGGGAGCCACGCTGTCCCCAGTGTCCCCAGTGTCCCCAGTGTCCCCAGCCAGCTCAGGGGTCTTGGTGTGCTTGGCCTCTGCTGCAGCCCCTTCACCCCATCTCTTGGGTTTTGGGCTCCAGGAACCACTTGACCTTTTTATAGAAAACTGCGGAAGTCAGGCTGGAGTCAACAGTAACTAATTATTTAAAATCTGAAACTGGAATAATTAGCCCAATTAACAGTCTCAGGTGACGTCTGATTCCATCTGATAACGGCCCGAGGAAGAGGGAGAGTAATTAACCTGTCAGCCTGACATTTGTAGGTCAGCACTGGCTCCTCAGGATGTCGGGGTGGGCACAGGGGTGTTTTGGGGTGGGCACAGGGGTATTTTGGGGTGGGCACAGGGATATTTTGGGGGGGTCCCATCTCTCTTGCTGCAGGGGGTCTGCAGCTTTGGGGGTCTCAGTGCAGGAAGGGGGCTGTGGGTGAGCCCAGGTGGTTACTGAGGGAGGTGGGCTGGGGGGACGGGGTGCAGGGGGCTGAGTGTCCCCCAGAAATGCCAGAGCCGCTGGTGAGGCAGCACCTGTGGGCCTTTAAGGTTGCTGTGGAAACGGGGCTGCTCGTTACCAGGAGGAGCCTCCTGCTTTCCAGGCAGGGCCCCCATCCCTGCAGGAGGGGATCCCCACCCCGGGCACCTGGCGCTGCACAAACCCCCGTGTCTGTGAGGGATGTGACAAGGACATGGCAGTGCACGTGCAGGAGTGTGGCATGGACCCCTCAGCCCAGCTTGCCCTTGGCATGGGTGGTGGTACCAGGGGGCTGGGCATGCCTGGACACAGCTGGACACAGCTGGACACAGCTGGACCCACATGGACACACGTCCATCCTGACCTGCCTGTGCAGCCCACCATGCCCTTGTGCCCCTTGGGGACCCTGTCCTGACACCTCAGCTGGCACACGGACCCAGCCTGGCACCGGGGCTGTGCTGGCAGCCCCCTGGCAGGGCACAGGGAGCAGAGTGTGCCAAGGCACAGCCCACGGCCACAGCCCGGCGCCACGCTCAGCTCCTGGAGTTTTAATGAGGTAAAGTGTATAAAAAGCTCCGTTTGCCCTAAATGCCCATCCCTGCGTGAAGCTGCTGCAGCACAGCCCGGGCACACCCCTGGAGCTGGGCAGGGGGCTCCGGGGCTGGGCACACGCTCCCGGGCTGGGCACGTGGCAGCAGCAGGAGGAGGAGGAGGACGAAGGCGGTTTAGCACATTTGCAATCATTTCCCTCCTCCCCCCCAAGTTTACAGCTTAGCTCAGCGGCTTATCAGCCTCCAATCTCATTAAATCAGGCAAATTGTAGCATCTGATATTTTATGGAGATTAAGGTGCGCGCCCAGACTCTATAATTATCGGCAAAGATGTATTTACAATACCTTGTTGCTAGTAAACAAAAAATAACTTCAGATCAAAGCTCTCTTACAGGGGAATAAATCTGCCCATCGAGCGGAGCACGGCAGGGAGACACCCGGGGTGGGTGGGCATCACTGGGGGGACACGGTGGGGGCGTTCCGGGGATGTCCCCGCTCCCACGTGGCCGCTGTGAGTCCCCCTGTGCTGGATCCATCCCCAGGTGCATCTCCCTGGCTGCACCCACCCCTCCGGCCGCGGCTCCAGCGGGAATTTCCAGCGCAGGGACCTCCCCGCTGAGTCGAGCCCGGGATTTATCGGCACATGTGCGTTGCCCCTGGATTCCTCACGGCGGTGGCAGCGCTGCGGATTACCGATGTGGTGACGCTGGTTTATTGCTGCCTGAAGTGGATTTATCCGTGCGGCAGGGCCCGGGCTGGCTGCTGGTGTAAATCACCGCTGGCAGGAGCCTCGGGGATGTGGCTGCATCCTCGGCATTCCAGCATCCCTGGGGGTTTTATTGCTGGGCTCCCCACGGGACCATCCACTGCACACCACAGATCAGCTGCCCCTTCTCCATCTCACTCTCGTGCCCACTGAAACGAGAATAAAATGGTGATAATGCTGCAGACGTCCTCTGGAAAGGGCTCTGAGGCAGATGAAAAGCCCTACTTAAGAGTGAGGCCATTATTATTAATAACTTGGAGCCAGGCTGTAAATTCAGCCGACACAGCTATTATGGGAAATGAACCCGCTCCCGTGCTGGCTGCCAGGTGTGGGATGGGGATGGAGAGCAGGGCTGGATAACCCCAGTGCTGCTGCTGGCTCGTGTCCACAGCTGGGGCAGCAAGGCCAGAGGGGGCAAAACCACTTGACTCCATCTCTGGGGTGATTTCTTGGCTTTTCTGGGAAGGATGGAGGTGTGAGGGAGGGATCCTGGGGCACAGCAGGAAAGGAGGTGGCTGAGCTTTGCAACAAGGCTGAGACCTGGCCCAAGCTCAGGTCAGGGGTGATGCAGGGTGTGAGGAGCATGGGCAGAGCTGAGTGTTGGGAGAGGCCAAAGTGGCATAGCTGACCTGAGGTTGGGCTGGGCAGGACCCTCCTTGGCCATCCTGTGCCCGTCTGAGGAGCAACCAGGGCAGCATCACACCTTGGCACAGGTTGCATTAAAACAAAAATAACTCGGTGCCATTCAGTGCCCAGCGCCTGCAGCCAGGTCAGGAAAAGGCAAAGCTGCTGTGGCTCCCATTCCATCGGGATGACCTCACCTCTGGCACTGCCACCCCTGAGCAGGGCAGGGGGGACCCAGGGTGGCAGAGCTGGGCATGGAGTGCCATGAGGTGCCACACGGGTGTCACGGGGGTGCAGAGCACGGCCATGGGCTCGTGGTGCTGCCTGTACCCAGCTCGGGAGCTTCTGCGGGGGAACGAGCTTTGATATAAATATCTTTTTGCTCAGCACACGACCTACTTTCCAGACAATGCCATTAGCCTCCCGACTCCCTCATTCATCTTCTGCCGTCCTCCCCCAGCCCTTCCTGCACTGGCACCCATTCCAGCACAGCACACAGGCCATGGAGGGGTGAGCCAGGATGGGCACCTGGCTCGGTGGCACCCTGGGGACCCTGTGCTGGCCTTGGGGACAGCCAGCAGCCCCGTTCTCACAGCTGTTGCTGCTCCTGCTCTGGTTTGGTAGAGGGTGGCTGGGTCTCCTTGGGGATTTCTTCACCCCATCCCACAGGATACTCAGATCTCTCTCTCTGCCTCCAGCCCCATTCCCTGCAAAATCCATGGCCTGTGTGGCAAATGGCCCCATCCGGGGACATCCTGAGCTGGGCACAGCCTCGTTGGGTACATCCTGGTCAGAGCAGAGGGGAGCACAGCAAAGCAGCCATGCACTGGCCTAGGGGGAGTGTGTGGGGTCAGGACCCCTCCTGAGCACCCCCAGAGCTGGTGATGGACCCACACACACGTGGTTCATCCAAGGATGATCCTGCAGGAGCTCCACGTGCTGGCAGAGGCTGTGCTGTGCCATTGGCTGGTGGGATTAGGGGCAGGTTGGGCAGAGGGTGCTCAGCTCCACTGCCACAACAATGCTCGGCCCCTCTGGCTCGTGGGGATGGCTCTGACACCAGTTTTCCCCCCAGGAGCTGGAAACATCTCTCCAGGCCCACCACCTGCACACCTCCGTGCGCCCCTGGGATGAGCCCCCGCTCCTCCCCTGCAGCTAAAATTAAATATTCAATTTGTATTGCTGGTAAATCCTGCAAATCTCTTTTATCTCTAAGCTGTTGTAGCAGGAATATCGGTGCTGTAATCTGCATGGGGGCTCATCCCACTGTCCTTCACAGCTCCCTGGCTTGGACCACGCTCCCTTTTCCCCACATTTCTCTCTGGCATGCTTCTGGGTGGTGGAGTAGGTCTCCAGTGCCAACAGCAGAGCTCCCCATGGCACCCATTCTGTGGGTGCTGCTGGCTTTGGGGACAAGGGTGTGCATGGTCCCCAAATTGTGATGGAGGTGCTCTTGGCCCAGGTGATCCAGGTGGTCCCACCAGAGCATCCCCCACGCCTGCTGTGTCCTCACTCAGCAGCCGTGTCCCCCCTCCCCGTGCTCTGTCCCCGCGCTAAGAGCATTGTGCAGAATTATGTATTTAAATATTTAGGTTTTCATCAGCTTTGCAAATTAAGCCCATCCATTAAAGCGGCAGTTTGGGTCCTCTGCTGGCAAGCTGGGCTGTGCCAAGCCTCGGGCTGGCTCTGCTCATCCCAGCCCTGGCCCCAGGGGATGCAGCCTGGGAATGGGACGTGATGGCCCCGAGCATCCCTGCTGGCACAGGCACCAGGGCTCTGCTTCCTCCTCGTTCCTGGAAACTCCGGGCCCTTGGGAGGGGTGTGGTGCCCTGAAGGAAACCAGCTGGGATTGGTGTTATTTGGGATTGGTGTTATTTGGGATTGGTGTTATTTGGGGTGGAGCAGAGAGTGCCTCGTGCTGGGGAAAGCGGGATGAGGAGAAACGCTGGTGACAGGTGAGAGCAGAGCAGGGATGGCAGTGCCAGCCTGCTGGGGGCTCAGTGGCACTGAAGCTGGGCATGGAAGGGGCAGCCTGCCCAGGGGTTTGGAGGGAATGGGCAGGAGATGGTCAGAGCTGGCACTGCTGCCATGCTCAGTGCTCAGGCTGTGCTGCCCCCAGCTCACCAAAGAGGCTTTGGAGTGATCCCTGGCTTAAGTCATTACACAGCGTGGCTGGGGAGTAAGTGGCTCTTTAAGCCTTGGCAGTGTGGCCCAGCTGGTGGCTCCATGTGGGTGGGAGGGAAAATGGGGGTGATGGGGAAATGGGGTCCATCCAACTCCAGGAGGAAAAATGGGGGTGATGGGGAAATGGGGTTCATCCAGCACTGCTGCCAGCTGGAGACCCTGGCACAGCCACAGGGCCTGAGGGAGCTGCCATGGCCCCCAGTGCCTCTGGCACAGGCAGATTTAACTCCTGGGAGATGCTGGAGCCCACCTGGGGCACTGCTGGTGCCTGGAGTGCCCATGGGAGTGTGGGCAGAGCCACCAAGGAGAGCACAGCACAGGGGATGTCCCTGCTTGTCCCTTCCCTTCTCTGCAGGTGAGCAGCAGGCTGTGGCCTCTCCCTGCTGTCACCTCCCTGTCCCCCTTTCCCACCAAGTCCTGGAGGTACGGCAGGAGCTGCTGGCTGCCCCAGGCAGTGTGGGCAGATGTCAATGTGTCCATGGGAGGGGAGCTGTCCGTGGGCATCACCGGTGATGGGTGCCCATCCGTGCGCCTCAGTGCCCACAATCCCTGTGCCAGCTGCCAGGGGATGGGGTCCCTGGAGCCCTGCCTGGCCTGGGGGTCCCTCCATGGGGATCTCCCAGCTCAGCTGACTGTGCTCCTGATGCTCTGGCTGTGGGATCCCATCTTTGGCAGTCAATGCCCTGTGTGCCATGTCCTGGCTGCAGTGGGCAGGATGAGAACTGCTGTGGGGCTGAGGGGGCTGGAGGTGCCTGTGCCATGGGGCTGCTGGATTCTCAGCCCTGCCAGCCCTTCCTCTGCACGCTGCCATGGCCCATTCCCTGTGCCACCTCATTCCTTATGTACCAGCTTCCCATTCCCTGTGCCACCTCTTTCCTTCTCAACCATCTTCTCATTCCCTGTGCCACCTCATTCCTTCTCAGCCAGCTGCCATGGCCCATTCCCTGTGCCACCTCTTCCCTTCTCAACCAGCTTCCCATTCCCTGTGCCACCTCTTCCCTTCTCAACCATCTTCCCATTCCCTGTGCCACCTCTTCCCTTCTCAACCACCTTCCTGTCATCTGGCTGCCAGGCCCATCCTGGAGTGGTTCCCCAGTTCCCCATCCTAAAGGGCTTTTGAAGATGTGTCTCTTCCACCAAAATCTGGTTTGGGCTTTGCAGGGATGGAATGCCAGACTCCTTTCTTTGCCTTGGCGGCTCCAGGATGCTCCAGCTCCTTTGCGCACCCAGCACAGCAGCTCCTGCCCCCAGAGAATCAGGTGTGGGGCCGGGCTGGGTGGCCCTGGGCTGTGTGTGCAGTGCAGGGAGGGGGTTCCTGTCCCCCCGAGGTGGCAGCAGGCACAGTCAGTGCCGTTGTGGCGGGAAGTCCCCGCGCTGGCGGCCGTGCGGGATCCCTGGCAGCTGTGGGCGCCTCGTGGCCGTATTTCCTCGCTCTGCTCCAGGAGTAATTGCTCAGATGGGGACGTGGGGCAACTCCCATCCCTCTCCCGGCATGGTAATGAGTGAAGAAGACTCAAAGACAAATGGCTCATTAAGAAGCAGTGCTGCATTGCAGGATTTTTCATCCCACCAACCGCTGCATCAGCAGAGGCAGCACCTCTCGCGCTCGCTCTCCCAGCCCTGGAGAAGGAGCTGTCAGGCAGCTGGAGCTGGTGCCAAAATTAATCATGTGCTTAATAACGTGCCCAGCCCGTCGAACGGCCTGTCCTCAGCCTCCAGGCTCTGGAGCAGGGTGGCTGTTCTGGGCTGGAGCCCTGGGGCATCGTGGATTTGGGGTTGGTGCTGGGAAGTGCCCGTTCTAGGTGAGAATGGATGTGTCAGGACAGGGCTGAGCCAGGAGAGATGCCCCCAGCCTCGGGGTGCCAGAGCCCCCCAGTTATGTCAGGATGTCAGGATCTTCCAGATTTTTTGGGGTGCCAGAGCCCCCCAGCCCTGTTGGGGTCCCAGCCAGCTGTGCTGGCTTCTGTGGCCTTCCCAGTGGCCTCAGCAAACACTTCCTGCTCCACTCATATTTGCAAATCCTCAGCTTGTGTTCATCTTTCATGACTTTTAACAAATCTTGCCTCATCCCTTTTTTCCAGCAGTGCTCGGTTGGATCCTGCCCCTCACAGCCCTCTGCAGGCAGCGCCTGCCTGCAGCTGCTCTGCTTTCTTTTATTAACAGTAATTGGTTTTGATTTCCTGATTGCAGCCAGTGTATTTCTGTGATCTTTGCATCCTGCTCACAGTGTTCTCCTCTTTCCCTTCTCCTCTTTCCCTTTTTCTCTTTCCCCTTCCCCCATTTCTCTTGCCTTTTTCTCTCTTTTTCCCCCTTTCCCTTCCTATTCCCTTTCTTTACCTTTCCCCTTTCTCTTCTAAATTAGGTGATCTCTTACTAAGCCCCTCTTTTTTTCCTCCAGGCTGAGTAAATTTTACTAATTCAGCCTTATAAAATAACAGTGCAATTAGTAATAAAATAAAATGTTTGCTTTCCACAATCCTTCTCACTTACAACGAGCGGAGAAAGAGTAAATAGATTAAAAGCACGGTGGAAACGACCTGGCTGTATTCCATATTTATTTTCTTCCGACGACTGTAGATCAAATTTGTTCAGCCCCTAAGTGGGAAAACCACTTTATTTTATTTTTTTTCTCTGGCTCCAGCTCTCTCACGCTGCGTATTTGTTCTCTCCCGCTTTCATCCCAAGCCGTAAAGGTCCCCAGCAGGACCCAAGCTGGCAGAACCTCGCATTAATTTGCAGAACGGGCCGAGCTCGCACTTCTCCCGGGCTGGAAGGTGGAAATAAAGTCCCTTTGGTGGCGCTGGGAAGGCGGGGTGGCGGGAGGAGGCTTTGTGGAGCGAGCGGCCGGAGCCGGAGCGAATGAAAGTCGACGGCGAGGTGGCCGCTGGGCCGGCTCTGGCACCCGCTGGCAGGAGATTGCATAACAGGATGGGACTGGGGATGGTTTTGGGGCTAAACTTGGTGAAACACGTGGCCGTGGCCGTGCGGAGCTGTCCCCGTTGCTGCGCTGGTGTGGGGCGGCCTCAGGGGATGATGGAAAGCTGGGCTGATAAAAAATACACAGGGAGGAGGCTCAGGCTGGTTTTGGGGGGGAACACCTTTGCTCTGGCTTTATCCCCATCCTGTTCCTCCCCCAGAGCTGCTGGCCCAGGGATTCCCAGCGTGGAGGAGCTGCTGCTGGTGAGGCCATGAGGACAGCATCCCCCTGAGCGCCGGGCGGTGAGTGCCACCAGCAGCCTTCACTGGGACACCAGCATGGGCTGCCCATGGTGGGGCTGCTGGGGAAGGACAGGGGGCCAGGACCCCCTGAATGCAGAGCCATCAACCCCAGCTCTTGGCGTTAGACATGGAAGTGTTGAAAACCCAGTCATGCCCTGTGTCAGGGTGGTTTACCAGACCCAGAAATTGTAGTGGGGTTTTGATGTCATCTCACATCCCCACTGGTGTTCCTGGAGCTGGAGGAAGGATGGGAGGTTCCTGGGTGCTGTGGGGTCCCAGAGAAGCTCAGGTTCCTGGTGGGTCTGCCCTGAATCCCTGCAGCCCTGGGGCTCTGCACGGTGCTGCCTCCAAGGCAGGGATCTCATGGGGCAGCTGCTGGGAAGTGGAGCTGCCTCTGCCAAGTGCTCCCATGGGAAATTAAGCAGGAGAATGAATTTCAGGATGGTCTGGAGCACCAGGGACTCTGAGCCCCTCTCCTCCCTGTGCTGACCCTCGAGCTCCTCTCTTCCCTGTGCTGACCCTCCAAATGGGGAGACATCAGAGGGAGGTGATGATGGGGAGCCACTGGTGGGAGTTTCTCCAGGCTGGAAGCAATAAAGGCGAGGAGTGAGTTATTTGTAATGGTAATTATGCTCTTCCAGTTTATCCTAGCACATAATTGTGTGGGCGGTAGGTTCCCACTGGTGGTAATTACCCTGGTGTTAAATGGCACAAAATTCATCTGGGCTGGGTTTTTCCCCCTTGACTTAAATCTGTGCTTTGGTGGCACAAATCCTTCCATCCCAAGGGCTGCTCAGTGCATTGGCCTTTGGAGGGACGCAGCTCCAGCTCTCGGCCGTGTGCCCATGAGCCTGCCCCAGTGCCACTGCCAGCCTGCCCACACTGCCCTCCTGGCACAGGGGACAGCAGTGGCGTCTCTCATCATGGCATGAGGCCATTGGGATGGGGACCCTGCGCTGTGCCGCCCATCCTGAGCCCCACAAGGTCTCTCCCAACCCTTTCTCCATCCCGAGGCTGCCCTCAGGGTTCCTGGCAGGTCCCTGGGCAGGGCACAGACGCCTGTGTCGCCTTGCTGAGCTGGGACACGGATGCTCCAGCCCGGCGCGTCCCCACCCGCTGCCGGCGCTCCGCAGGTGCGGGGGAGCGGCGGCGCTGCCTCGCCTCGCCCGCCGTTCCGGCTTTGTTGAATTCCTGCACCTGCCGAGCACAAAAGCCCGGCGGGCTCGTGCTGACAGGCTCCGCAGATATTTTGACTCCTTCTCGCCGCCGCGGCAGCAATATTTGGATCAGCTGAGAGCTTCCCTCCCCGAGCAGGAGATGATAGCTCAGCCCGCGGAGGCAGAGCTGGGCTGGGAGCCTGTTTGTCTGTCTGTCCTTCCATGCTGCTGCTCGATCCCAGGCCAGGGAGGCAGCTCCATCCCACGCTGCTGCTCCTGTTCCTCGCAGCAGCTGTCTGGGGAGGGGAGAAGATTCATCTGTACCAGCTGCACCTTCCGCTCAGCAATTAGGGAGCCTTGTTAGAGCAGGAGCGGGATCTGAGGATGGGGAGCGGTGCAGGATGGAGCAATCCAGCCTCAAAAAAGCTGGGAAGGAAGGCGGTAGTGGCTTAGGGCAGATGTGTTCTCAGGGCCCTGTCTGCTGCTCAGGGCCAAAATGCCGTTGCTGCCCACCCCTACACCCCCTGGGGACCCTAATTCGCTCTCTCCTCCAGGGCTGCTCAGGGGCACAACCCCGTCCCACCAGCCCTCCCAGTGTCCCTCGTTTCCAGTCTCCATGGTCAAATCCCCACGTGCCACAGGGAGCATCCCACGGTCACCTTTCCCTGCAGCCAGTCTGGGAGACGTGCTGCCTGCAGCACCCTGCTCAAATATGACAACAAGAGCCTTAACGATGCCTGTTAATTAGCAGAGATACTCTGGAGAATAAGTAATTTCCTCATTTACAGTCCAACCAAAGACAGAGCCTTTGAGGGGCTGCAAGGCACAAAACCTCCATGGGTGCAGGCGGCTCAGCCTTGGCTGGCACAGGATCAGCCTGGCTCAACGCCGTCCATCCTCCTGCTTCACCCTGGGGCTACCCCTCACACGGCACAGCCACCTCTGCTCCTGGCTCCTCATCCAGAGGGCTTGCAGGGCAGGAGAGTCCTGGATTGTGGGTCTCCATGTGGGGCTGGATGGAGACATCAGAGCCGGGCCCCCCCCGCGCCCCGCGGCAGCTCATTAGCAGCACTGTGAATCGCAACGGCTGAAAAACTCAGCCAGAGCCGCTTTCTAATGGAGAAACACTTCATAATATTTGGTGTTGGAGAAGAAAACAAGGATCTGCTGATGGCAGCATGTCCTCCCTCGCCGTCTGCAGGCCCTGCTGCCTGCATGGCTGCTGGCAGCACCTTCTCCTTCCCACTGTCCCCTCCGAACACCAGAGCTGGGGGTAACCCCAGGTGCCTGGTGTGGGCACTGTGCTCCTGTCACTATGTAGAAAGCCAGAACTCTGGCACTTCACAGAAGCTTCCTAGCCTTCTCAGCTGCTTCCTGTGAGGTATCCCCCAATATTCTGCTGGTTGTGGGTGCGCAGAGGGGATCTTGACACTGTTGTTGTCCCTCTCCCCACAGATGAGCCCGCAGGGGCATCCCAGCAAGATGCCGAGGCTATGGGGCGGGTGCTGAAATGATGAAGGGCTACCATGGGGAGCGTAGCCAGACACAGCCCTCCTCCGGCCACCGCTGCCGCTGCATCCCTGACAACTGCGAGCATCCCGCCGACTGCATCCCCGAGGGCCGACCGCCCTACCTGCCCAGCCCCAGCGAGCCGTGTTCCCTGGAGCATCCCTACTGCCCCGGCGCGGGCAGCGAGTGCCCGGGCGGGCCCCTGAGCGAGCCGCCCTCCGCCAGCGCCAGCAGCACCTTCCCGAGGATGCATCACGCGCAGCAGCAGCAGCAGCAGCAGCACTACGACTCCTGCGACGAATGCATGGCGACCGCCCACCCCGCCAGCAAGATCAACCGCCTGCCCCCCACGCTGCTGGACCAGTTCGAGAAGCAGCTGCCGCTGCACCACGACGGCTTCCACACGCTGCAGTACCCCCGGGCCGGCGGCGCCGAGCCCCGCAGCGAGAGCCCCAGCCGCATCCGCCACCTCGTCCACTCCGTCCAGAAGCTCTTCGCCAAGTCCCACTCCCTGGAGGCGCCGGCCAAGCGGGACTACAACGGCGCCAAGATGGACGGCCGCGGGGACGGCTACCACCACCACCACCACCACCACCATCACCACCACCACCACCAGTCCCGCCACGGCAAGCGCAGCAAGAGCAAGGACCGTAAGGTGGACTCCCGGCACCGGTCCAAGATGTTGGGCTGGTGGAGCTCCGACGACAACCTGGACAGCGACAGCAGCTACATGGTGTCCGGCCGGCACGCCGCCGACCAGGGCACCCAGTACTGCGTGGACGCTCCCGAAAGTGCCTTCAGAGACTTGACCTTGAAGAGTCTAAAGGGCGGCGGGGAAGGAAAATGCCTGGCCTGTGCCGGCATGTCCATGTCTCTGGACGGCCAGACGCTCAAGAGGAGTGCCTGGCACACCATGACCGTCAGCCAGGCCCGTGAAGCCTATCCCAGTGCCGGCGGCACCGAGAAGACCTTGATGCTTCAGGAAGCAAAGGCCAAAGACCGAGCGTACCAGTACCTGCAGGTGAGGGGCTGGGCAGGGTGAGAGGACTGGGGCTGACTGTGCTGTGAGGTGAGCCAGGGCTGGCACTGTCCATCCAGCAGCCTGGGGTGCTGTGGGGATGCTCCAGCTCTGCTCCGTGTCCCCAGCACCTGTGCCCCGTTCCCATGGCCCCGATGTCCCCTTGAAGTCCATCTGCTGCCTCCTGCCCTGTTCTGCATTTGGGGTCAGACAGCTCTGTCAGCTCAGGGCCACCAGCAGTCCTGTGTCTGCTCCCTTCCTACTGCTTTTATCCTGCCAGTGTGTCTGGCTGGGTGCCACTGCCTGCCTCATCACTGGGCTCCCTTCTAGGTCACCCCCCTTCCAATTAAAAGCTAATTAACTCTTCTCTCCCTTTCCTGGGGGAAGGAGACAGGGAGCAGCAATGCTGTGCTGGCCGGTGGTGGGGGTGGCTGGGGCCTGTCTCACTAGCATCGGGGGCATTGGGGCAGGGTGCTGGCCCCATCACCCTGGCTGGGGGCCCCAGGGGACACCATTCCCCTGCCACTGCCCTATAAGGACCCTGTGGTGCTGGCGTCAGCAGCACGTGGTGCCACTGGTGCCCCATACGTCAGGCGGGTGCTGCGCTGGCATGGGTGGGATTTGGCCCAGACGCTCCTGCCAGAGGGGCCGTGAGGTGGGAGCTGCTGCACCGCCCCGCGCTGTGGGAATGGGGAGCTGTGCCTGTTAGGAGGGATCTGCTCTCCTGGATTTTAGGACTTTCCAAAAGGGTCAGAGCCCCCAGCGTCTGTCCCTTCTGGGGCTTTCCAAAAGGGTCAGAGCCCCCAGGGTCTGTCCCTTCTGGGGTGCATGGGGAGGACAGGGGAACCAGGGACACATGCTGGATTTGGGCTGGATTTGGGCTGGATTTGGCCTGGTTCTGCATCCCACCTGTGGGACCCCGGCCACCACATCCTTCCCCGCTTGTCTCCTGCTCCAGGTGCCGCAGGACGAGTGGAGTGGGTACCCGGCGGGCAAGGACGGGGAGATCCCGTGCCGGCGGATGCGCAGCGGCAGCTACATCAAGGCCATGGGCGACGAGGACAGCGCCGACTCGGACATCAGCTCCAAAGTGCTGCCCAGGGCGGCCACGCGGCGAGACAGCTACCGCCGCTCCTCCAGCGCCGACCAGGCCAGGACCAAGTAAGGGCTGCTGCCTCCCAGCCCCGTCCCAGCTCTGCAGGCAGCAGCAGGGCCATGGGCCAGGGCTCCCTGGGAGGACGAGTGGCATGTCCCTGCTCACGGCATTGTCCCCATTCACAGCACCCTCCCTGCTCATGGCATTGTCCCCTCTCACAGCACTGTCCCTGCTCACAGCATTGTCCCTGCTCACAGCCACAATCCCCAGTGCAGCAGCACCCAGCCCTGTCTCTGCTCGGTGTCAGGGTACTAGGGGGGACATAGCTATGCTGGGCTTTTGTGGGGGACCTGCTGCTGCAGCCACATGTAGACTGTGGGGAGAAGAGGCATGTTCAAAGGGGGATGAGTGAGACGTGCTCCAGTCCCAGTAGGTGACAGTTTTGGGGGCAGTGAGGAGTGGGGACAGCAGCAGGGGCCAGCGGGAGGATCGCTGTGGCTGCGTTTCCCAATGCTCTGCTGGAATGTGTTGCTTTTGGTGCGATCCCTTCTATTCCCACTGTCTCTCATTAGGTTTGCAAGTAGGCACTATTCTGATTCATATATCTGTAACTGTCCCAGCTGCTGCACGCCACCGCGAATGCTCCCGCGGGGACAGAGCTACGGGCGCTCCTTCACCACCGGCCAGGTACGTTCTGTGGCTCGGGTCCCACGGGGCAGGGATGTGATGGACATCACTCTGGGCATCCCCTGCCCTGGCTCAGCCTCACCCACCACTCTCCCCAGATCAACGACGAGCTCAACCACCAGTTTGAGGCCGTCTGCGAGTCGGTGTTTGGCGAGGTGGAGTCGCAGGCCGTGGAGGCGCTGGACCTGCCCGGCTGCTTCCGCATGCGGAGCCACAGCTACCTGCGGGCCATCCAGGCAGGCTGCTCCCAGGATGACGACTGTCTCTCACTCTTCTCCATGTCGGCCCCTCCTGGGCCGCCCATCACCAGCAGCATCCTGAAGCCCAGCACTTGTGAGTCCTATGGGGTGGTGAGGGTTTGGCCGCGTGAGGGAACCCCACATCTGCCTGCCTGCTCACCTGGGCACATGCCAAGGGCTGCTGCTGCCCTCCTCCTGGCCCTTCACCCCTGTAGTGCCCGGGACAGGGTGTGAGCATCCTGTTTGTCACCCAGTCCCAGTCAGGGGACTGCTCTGTGTCCCCAGCAGCCATTTGCCATCCCCTCCTTCTGTCCCCATCTCTGCCCCTTGCTGGGTGCTGCAGCAATGTGGCCAGCGTGGGTCGGGGGTGTTTTCCAATCCCAAAAACTGGTCAAACAGCCCCTTTGAACTCTGCCTCATATCTAACCCAACTTAGGGGCAAACCCTGTGGGGCTATGATCCCCGTGCTGTGGGAGGAGACGGGCAGCATTCCCCGGGGCCCCTGTTCGTGGCGGGAAATGAGCAAGTGTCTGTGTTTTCACGTGCCTTTTCATCCTGCGCCTCTCCCACAACAGCCTTCAGTTACAGAAAAGCTCCACCTCCCATCCCTCCAGGAACCAAAGCCAAACCTCTCATCTCCGTCACGGCGCAGAGCAGCACCGAGTCCACCCACGAGAGTTACCTGCCCAGCGAGGTCGCCCGCAGCCCCGCCTGGTCCAAAGATGCCGCGGCCCGCTGCAACTCTGCCGAGAGCCTGGAGAGCTCCAAGGTGACGGCCGTGGCCCTGGACCTGCCCCCAGTCCAGCCCCGTGCCGCTCCCAAGCCCTCCACACTCATCATCAAGGCCATCCCAGGCCGGGAGGAGCTGCGGAGCTTGGCTCGGCAGAGGAAATGGCGTCCGTCCATCGGCGTGCAGGTGGGCTCTGCTCCTCCCTGTGCGCTGCCCCAATGGTGTGGGCTGTGCTGAGCTGCCATGCTGCGTTTTGGGGATTCCCTCCAAGCTCTCTCTCTGCCCCTTGGCAGGTTGAGGCCGTCTCTGACTCAGATACGGAGAGCCGGAGCCAGAGGGAGTTCCACTCCATCGGGGTGCAGGTGGAGGAGGACAAAAGGTACCACATGGCTGCACTGGGGCATTGGGTTCCCAGGGGCTTCCTGCACACCACCACCACCACCCCACAGCATCTTCTCCCTCTCCCCTCTGGCTGAAACCCCAGAACTCAGCAGCATCCACATCCCAGGCTAGCTGCCCCACCTGGAGCAGGATTTGGCCTTTCCTTTGTCCTCTCTGCTGCCCAGAGAAGGGTCTGCCCTGTTCCTGCCCCATTCCTGTCTCCTCTGCTGGGCTCAGCCCTTGGCTTTGTGCCCACGCCAGGTGCAGATGAACCTTTGGGCATTTCTGTAGCTAACCATGACATTTTGGCTGGGATGGGAAGGCCAGGTGTGCCAGAACCTGCATGGCCTGCGGGAGGGGAGCTCTGGCATTGTGCCCATGCAGCCTGGTTCTCCTCTCCATCCCTGGTCCAGTACTGGTAGCCATGGAAACAGGCTGAGAGCAGAGGAGATGAGGGACTGGCAGATCGCAGCTGCTCAGGGTTGTGCCTGTGGCCTTGAATGCTCTGGGATCCACCCCGGCATCCCCAGCCCCATCCTACCTGTGGGTGTCCCTCACCCTGCCCCTGCCACTGTCATACCTGACAGGGGTGATTTATTAAAAAAATATGGATATTGATCTAGTATCAATATCCTACTGTGATGGACAAAAACTCTCTAACAGTTTAGAGTTAGAAAGTGTATGTTTATTGTGGGATAGCTCCCAAACACACACCCCAATTTACATGTGATTACAGAGTCTTTTTATCTATGCAAGTATTGAATACCCAAAATACAAATCCGTATTCATAACTTTGGTATATCCCCTTCCCTGCTTCGTATGGTAATTAGTTCAAAAGCTATTAAGCATGCCTAGTTTGTTCCTTGAAATGGGTCAGTGGTCCTTTTCATGGGGAGGGGTCCCAAAATGAGGAAGTAAATGAAGTCTTCCTCGTTCTGACCTTTCTACCTTTTCAATGCAAATATGACAAATGAACCCTTGGTAGAACTCCCACTCCCCGTCTTCAATCGGTTTCAGAACAGAGAAGACCCACAATTGTCTTTTGTTCCTAAAAGCTATTTATCAATTTCTATATTCTTCATCATAAACCCAGCTAACCAAACATTGTGTTGACAAGCAATCAATTATTACTTAACTACTAACTCTTAACTCCATCAAGGCCTAGAAATTTATTATAATTAACTCCAATAAAGCTTACCTCTAACTAAAATCTTAGCTGCTCTAAAATCTCTACATTCCTTAAAGTTTATGTCTCAGGGGGACGGGACAGTGAGGGACTGGCAGTGAGGGTCCCCACGCTCTCCCTGTCTCTGCTTCAAGCGCTCCAACAGTGTCACAGTGACTACCAGCTCTTAACTTCATCAGGGCTTACCCATTTATTTTAATCAACTCAAATAAAATCTTAGTTCCTCTAAAACCTCTACATTCCTTAAAGTTTATGTCTCAGAGGGACGGGACAACCCCTGCTGGCCACGAGGGTCCCCACGCCCTCTGTCTCCGCAGGCGAGCGCGCTTCAAGCGCTCCAACAGCGTCACAGCGACTGCTAACTCTTAACTTCATCAGGGCTTAGCCATTTATTTTAATTAACTCCAACAAAGCTTATCTCTAACTAAAATCTTAGCTCCTCTAAAACCTCTACATTCCTTAAAGTTTATGTCTCAGAGGGACAGGACAATCCCTGCTGGCAGTGAGGGTGCCCACATTCTCCTTGTCTCCGCAGGCGAGCGCGCTTCAAGCGCTCCAACAGCGTCACAGCGGGCGTGCAGGCGGACCTGGAGCTCGAGGGCTTCACCGGGCTGGCCGTGGCCACCGAGGACAAAGCGCTGCAGTTCGGGCGGCCCTTCCAGCGGCACTCCTCGGAGCCCGAGTCGGGCCGGCAGTACGCCGTGTACAAGACGGTGCACACGCAGGGGCAGTGGGCGTACCGCGAGGATTACCAGCTGCAGTACGACACGGTGGAGGTGCCCCGGAGGGATGCCTGGATCGAGCGGGGCTCCCGCAGCCTCCCCGACTCCGGCCGCGCCTCCCCGTGCCACCGCGACGGGGAGTGGTTCATCAAACTGCTGCAGGCTGAGGTGGAGAAGATGGAGGGATGGTGCCAGCAGATGGAGAGGGAGGCGGAGGACTATGACCTGCCCGAGGAGAGTGAGTCGAGTGGGGTGTCACAGCTAAGGGGATCCTGCAGAGCTGGGTGGGTGCAGTCATTGTCCTGCAGTGCTCCCACCTTGGAGCATCTTCCCTGCCAAGGTTGAAAGGGTTGGGTGAGGGCAAGAAACACTGGGAAACACTCTGGGGCTATGAAGGAAAGGATAGATATGATGTGTTGGAGGGCTCTGAGCTGCCTGTGACTGTCTGCTCTCCCCCCAGTCCTGGAGAAGATCCGGAGCGCGGTGGGCAGTGCCCAGCTCCTCATGTCCCAGAAGGTGCAGCAGTTCTACCGCCTCTGCCAGCAGAACATGGTGAGTGTGGGCAGGGCAGCGTGCCAGGGGTCAGCTGTGCTGGGGAGGGGTCTCATACTCTCAGCCATGGACCACCATAGAGGAGAGCTGGACACAGAGCCAGCACTGGGAGCTGGGATGGCCCCATGGCCAGCAGAGCCAACATCCCACTGATGGATGAGGGTGGCACTCTGTCCCTCTGTCCCCACAGGATCCCAACGCATTCCCTGTGCCCACCTTCCAAGACCTGGCTGGCTTCTGGGACCTCCTGCAGCTCTCCATTGAGGATGTCAGCATGAAGTTTGGGGAGCTCCAGCAGCTCAAGGCCAATGGGTGGAAGATCATGGAGCCCAAGGTGAGGGCAGAGCTCTGCCGCTGGCACTTGTACCCTCACCTCTTCCTCCCTCCTCATCCCCAAGCACACCTGCACCCAAACCACTGCTGGGCTCTCACTGGTGGCTGCTTTTAGCAAACCCTTGAAAAACAGAGCTGGGCAAAAGCGAGGGTAGAGAAAGGCTGTTCTCCCACTGCAAAGGGCCAGGCAGGGTCCTGGCATGGGATGGATAAAGGGATGTGCAACCCTGCCTTGCAACCTGTGGGAGGGTCTGTGGATCCTCTCAGCATGGCTTGAGCTCGCTGATACGGATAAATAGGGATGCCCATTCCTGGGAGGTCCCAGCCTGAAGCCCCTGTTGTCTGTGCAGGAGGAGAAGAAGGTGCCTCCCCCGATACCAAAGAAGCCGCCGCGCTCCAAGGTGCACCCGGTGAAGGAGCGCTCCCTGGACTCGGTGGACCGGCAGCGGCAGGAGGCCCGCAAGCGGCTCCTGGCAGCCAAGCGAGCCGCCTCCTTCCGCCAGAGCTCGGCCACCGAGAGCGCGGACAGCATCGAGATCTACATCCCCGAGGCGCAGACCCGGCTGTGACCGCAGCCTCCGCTTTTCTACCCGGACTGGACGGCGCGGCCGTAGCTCACTGTGATGGGGGGCCGCGGGGACACCCTGGGGCCGCTCTTGGCCCCACTCACAGCTTCTCTCTTTTCTATCTTAGCCCTTTCGTGGATCCGACGGCGGGCGAACGCAAAGCCCGGTTCTGCCCCGTCCCCTTGCACCCCCTCGCCCGCATGCCCCTGCCAGCCTCTCCTGGGGTCCGGGGCTCTCCCTCCCTCCCTCTGCCCTCCCTGGGGCTGTGTCCCAGCTTTCTGTCCCCTTCCCTCTCCCCCAGCCCTTCTGCACAGCCGCCCCTGCATCCCAACCCAAGGAGAGGTGACCTCCAGGGCCCGGCCCTGCCGGGCTGGAGGGGAGGGGGCTGCAGGCAGGCCCCCCCGCCTCTCTGTACTCAGTGCAATCCCCTGGTGTGTGGTGGGACGGGCCCCCAGCCCCTGCCCGGCCACAGCCCCCCAGCCCTGCCCTGCCGGACGAGGCTTTGGGACGTGCTGGGGACAAAGGGGTCCCCTCGCTGCTCCCCCCCGCCCGCGGCTCAGGTGCCGTGGGGACCCAGGGCTCCCTCCCCTATATACATATATAAATATAACCCAAGGAATAAACCAGAAACTACACGTGACCAGCGCTGTGTCCTGCCTGGTGGGACGGGCCAGAGCAGCAGAGGCCCCCCGGTCACGGCGAGCCGCCCCGCTTCCCTCGCACGGAGCATCGCCACACGCGCTTCTCCCCTTCCCGCTCAGCCCTCCTCCTCCTCAGCCCATCCCTCATCTGTCCGTCCTTCCCTCCTGCCAGCCTGGAGGCCAGGAGCACCTCTGCAATGTGGCACTAGCCAGGGACAGGCAATAGTCCCCCCTCCCGTGCCTTGCTGCAGGTGGGAGATGCTCCTCAGTGAGCCCACCTGCAGTGACAAGGACCACGCTGGGCTTGGCACCAGTGGGTGGGACCGGGGTGTGGGCATGGCCAGCAGCTGTCCCTTGAGTGTGGAGATAGAGACACCCTCAGGTGAATACCCCTTCCTCCTGAGCTCCCGGAGCCCTGTGGGGTGGGACACCCCAGGATAGGGCTGTCACCTACCTGGTGCCTCTCAGGGCCAAGGGACACCCTGGGATGTGGCTGTTCCCAGCTCCCCCATCACTGTGCACAGAGCCAGGAACAGGGTGGAGAGCTCCCTCCAGGGCAGAGCAGAGCAGCGTGGTGGGGCAGGAGGCTGCATCTGCCTCATCCCTGTCCTTAACCCCGTCCCCCAAACATCCTGTCCCCCCTCAGTGTCCCTTTTGGTGGCAGAGGGGGGAGGACCCCACCGCTGTCCCTCCCTCTGCCGTGCCAGCAGCCCCACTCAGCATCACCAGCCACCCCCAGGGCAGGGCCAGTGGGTGCCAGGTAGCTCCCGAAATCTGGGGCCAAACCTCCCGAAATCTGGGGCCAAGCCTCGCCCAGGCCCTCAGGCAGGGCGGTGGGGTCAGAGGCAGCTGGGGGACGCCTGGCTGGGGTCCCTCGCTCATGGGGGTCCGTCGGTGCTAAACACCTCCATGACGGCAGCACCCACAAAGCCCTTCCCCACCCCACCCCACTCCCCCTGCACCCCCAATTTAGGGATGTGCCTGGGAAGGGCCCCCGGCCCCCGCCCCGGCCAGCGCCGTGCAGTGACCGTGACACGTGGCTCCCTTTTTATTGTAACAAACCGCCGCAATTAATAAAGATGACTTTGGTTACTCCGGGCCAGCGGTCACTTCCCTGCGGGGACATGGCCGGCACCGGGCTCGCCTTTCAGCTGTCTCCCCTCCTTTTGTGTCCGTGGGGTGGGAAAGGCACGGGTGTGGTGTGGGAAGTTGGTGACCGTGGGATGGGTGAGGGGCTTTTGCAGGTCTCCTCGTGGATCTCCCCATGGAAACCTCCCACGGGTGTCCCCATGGGTCTCTTCCAGCAGAGTCTCTGCTTCTGAGTTTGAGTCTGTCCCCCTGTGGGTGTCTCTCTCCCTGTGACTCCCCACGTGAGTCTCCCCTGACACCCCCGTGGGTGTCTCGCTGTGACACTCCTCGTGACTCCTGCATGACTCTGTCTCCCCGTGGCCAAGACACCCTCTGTGATTTCTGCGTGTCTCTCCCTCTGAATAGTCCCTGGGTCTCCCCTGGGGCTCCTCCCTGTGTGTCCCCCCATGGGTGACACCCCGTGACTCTCACCAGGGGTCTCACCCTGTGGGTGTCTCCCTGTGACACCCCTTGTCCCCTGCATGACTTCCTTCCATGATCCCCCCTTGTCCTCCCCCGTATGTTCTGCCATCTCCCCTGATCACTCCCCCTCATGTCCCTTCCACGCTCCCCTCCGTGTTCCCCCCCGTGTCCCTCCATGTCACCCCATGATTCCCCCTCACTATCCCCCCACATATTCCCCATGACTCCTCCTCGTGCCCCTCTGCGTCCCTCAATCTTTTTCCCCCCAGTGTCCCCCTTGGTGTCCCCCACGTGTCCCACATGATTCCATCTCGGTGTCCCCCTCGCGTCCGCCCCCATTCCCCCCGTATCCCCCCCTCTGTGTCCCCCGCCTGTGTCCCCCCGTGTAGATCGGAAGAG
>JAWWMS010000091.1:4204060-4216789 GCA_035048045.1 Chlorospingus semifuscus
TTCCTGAGGCCTCTCAGCTTCTCAGGAGGAAAAATCCTAAGGAAAGGATTTTTCATAAAAGATGTCTGTGACAGGGATGTCCCAAGGCCATCTGGGCCCTTCCTGCAAGGCCTGCAGTGATGATGCTTTGGGAGGAGAGGAGCAGGGTGAGAGCTGGGGCTGGCAGGGACTCACACTCTGCTGTCCCATCCTGGTGCACTGCAGTGGCCCCAGGACACCCTGGACATGCCCCCAGTGGGGTGACCCTGGGACACCCAGACCTTCCCACAGCACGGTGTCCCCACAGCCCCGTGGCACGGCGGGTGCTCACCCCAACTGCGCTGGAGAGCAAATAAAACATCCCTCAGCGTGTGTCCCACAGCCCCTGGGGACTTCTGCTCCCTCCCAGCCCAGGCTTTTCCCAGGCTCTGGATTTGCCCTTTTCCTGAGAGCAGCCAAGTCTTTCCCAGCCTCCACGTCTCGCTTCCTGCTATGGCTCCCTCCATGCTGCTCCTGGAGGCTCCTTCTGTGGCCAGAAAGGGCCTGAAGTGCCGTGGGAGAGGAGCAGCTCTGCTCTACAGCAAGTCACATCCCTCGAGCCATAGCTGGGGACAGCTACAGGGGAACGTGTTCCCTTCCCATTCAGCTATAGGGGAACATATTCCCTTCCCATTCCCTTCCCATTCCCTTCCCATCAATCCCCAACGAGGGGATCAATGGCTCTTCCTGCAGGTACAGCTCAGGCTTGGTTCCCAGTCCCCAGCACTCCAGGAGCACTGTGGGTCCTTGTTTTTAGGCCACATGGATCTTCCTATGCCACAAAAAGCCCCTGGCTCTGCAGGCAGCAGCCTCTGCTTGCCTGGTGTTGCATCAGGATGATACCCTGAGCTTCTGGCAGGGTTAGGAGCCATGCCAAGGTGGGCACAGGGTGCTGGGCACTGCAGTCCTGGTGCCTCCACACGAGGAAATGGCTGGGGGTGAGTGACAATGTCAGGATGCAGCTATTGAGTGCATTTCCTCCCTCCTGCAGTTCTCACACAGGGCTGCATTGTCTGCCATGCCCGTGCATGGAGGGACCCTAGTGGAGGGCTAAATATAACCCCAGGGAGGAAGGGAGCTCCGTGGGGTTTGCTTTTCCTTCACTGTGCACCATTGGAAAGGGCAGGATTGTTCCTGGTTTGGCGTTGCCCCAGTGGTGGGCACAGAGTGCTGGGGTCGGGGCTCTGTGCCTGGCCTGGGAGGATGCTCCTGACTGCTCCCACTCCCCCTGAGGACACACCTGGGCAGTGACAGGGCCCTGTGGGCAGGTGTGGCCATGCTGTGGCCCTGCCTGGCACCCTCCTGCCCAGCTCTCTGCCCTTCTTCCCCCTCAGCTGTGATTCTGCTCCCACCTCGGCTCTTCCTGAGTGGGTCACATTTAGACACTTGCTGTTTGCTGTATGCTGGGAAAGGTTAAAAATAAACTCCTTGGTGCTTGGCCAGCAGAGCCTTTCAGGCAGGACAGCCCTCTGTCCCAGGCATGGCAGAGCTGAGCAGGGTGCTTGGCACGGACTGGTCCTAACTGGGAGGAGGGCAAAAACCTCCCTGCAGAGGAGCCCCAGGGCTCCTGGGGACTGTGACTGGTGTTAGACCAACATCCCCAGCAGGAATTGGGGTTCTGGGGAGTGTGTGGTCCCTCCAGAACTGGCAGAGCTGCCTCAAAGTGTTTCCTAACTCTGGGGGTGCCCATGGGAGCTCCTCAGTGTGCCAACATGGGGCTCAGCATCATCATCCAGGGCTGGGTGTTGGGGGAGCGAGTGCCGTTTCCACAAGGGACCGGAGGGAGCTGTTTACTCAGGAGGGAGTGTGGAGGTGTGAGAAATGCCTGTCTGGCCACTGTCCGTCCCCGGGCTGTGCCAAAGGGCTCAGCCTGGGCTCTTATCAGCTCCAAACTTTTATTTGCCTAAGGGCTGCCCGCCCACCTTCTGCGAGGCTGCTGCCCCCTCCCCAGCCCGGCCCGCAGGTAAACCCCTCGCTGTTGTTGTTGGCAGCACGTCCCGGCGGCTGGGGGGTCACTGCAGCTGCCCCGAGGCACTTTGTCACAACACGGGAACAATGGTGGGACACGGAGCTGTGTTTGTGCAGCGCCTGGGCACTGCAAATCCAGGCAAGGGGAGGGGGGAGATCTCGGCTGTCTTGTTTTTCACCTTGCAGGGTCGCTAGGAAAAGCGTGATGCTCCCTCTGTGCCAACAAAAATAGGAGTCCGGGAGAGGGGAGGTGACCTGGGGACACTGTGGTGGGTAAACATGGCATGGCTGCTCCATTCCCTTTCACTCCCTTTCCTCCTGACCCAGCACCCAGGCTGCTCCCCCCAGAGCTCTGCTGATACCTGGGGAGCACTGGGACATAGCCCCCATTGTGCTGGGGTGGCCTGGCAGGTCCCAAATGGGCAACAGGGCAAGGTCCCTCCAGAGCCCCTCAGCCCACAGCAGGAGATGACTAGTGCAAAGTAATAAAAACCCCAAAAACCCCCAAACTATCAGGTGCTGGGCTGATTCCTCCCTAAACCCCACAGGGCTCCAAGGCACATGGCCAGGTTGGACACGACTCCCCAAAGTCCCTGCAAACTGCAGGGCAGGGTCCTCCCACAGCAGATCTACCCCAGCACCCTCCAGGAGGGCACAGGGAAGAGCTGGGAGCTGGTGATGTGCCCAAACCCCACCCCAAGGGGTTTCACCCCCTTCATCCCCAGCAGGGAGGAAGCCAAGGGTGGGCTCGGCTCCCAGCCCAAGGGCAGCTCAGCTGGGTGCCTCCCTCCTCATTTCCTCCAGGGGCCGATGGCAGCGATACTGCCCCATATCACCCATATTTCATTTTCTCCAGGGTATTTTTAGCCTGTCCCACCCTCACTGGAGAGGCCCTCTTCAGAGAGCAGGCTCTGCTCTGGCCTGGCTGAGGAAACTAAACAACAGCCCCAGCCACATTGTGTGCCTTTATCTGTGGCTCATTTCCACCTATTATGCAGCCACGAGCAGCTCCATGGCCTCTGCTGGGTTTATCTGCAGTGGAGGGAGAGGGGCTGAGCTCTGCTTCGGGCCACCACGAGCCTGGGACGTTCTGTCAAAACCCTGAGTTGAGGCTGGCCCCCTCCTGGGGGACAGGAGGCCACAGCAGGGAGGGAGGGTTGTGCTTTCACTGGGTGAGTGGCACCCACAGCACAGCTGGGTGTTCACTTTCCCCTCCCCAGAGCACAGCATTTCCCCCTACCTCAGCCCCAAACCCTCACTTGCCCTCCCAGAGGCAGCTGGAGGCTGCAGGAAGCACAGTCACACCTCTTTCACCTTTTCTCATTCATCCAACTTTATTCAACAAGATGCAACACAGAATCTGCCAGGGGAAGGGAAACAGTGCTGAGGGCAGTGCCCACACCCCACCCTCGCACCTGGGTTTCACAGGACCTGCAGCCCCTTGGTCACAGCAGGACAATCCCCTCTCACAGCATCAGTGGGCTGGGGAAATCAGGGTGACAGCTCCTGTGACAAATTTGTCCTTCCAGTCCCCCCTCCCCAGCCCCTCAGCCCACAGCAGGAGATGACTAGTGCAAAGTAATAAAAACCCCAAAACCATCAGGTGCTGGGCTGATTCCTCCCTAAACCCCACGGGGCTCCAAGGCACATGGCCAGGCTGGACACGGCTCCCCAAAGTCCCTGCAAACTGCACCTTTAAGGCAGAAACTCCATGCTCAGCCCAGCAGGTTAAAAATAACTTAAAGGCACACATCCCATGGGAAAGAGCCCAGGGCCGGGAGGGGAGGAACTCACACTCCTGGGTCACCCACAGTGACCCAGGGATCTGCTGGTGACAACAGAGCTGGCTTAACCCCTCTGTGTCCCATGGGGAGGGGGCAGCTTGTGCAGCAAACCCAGGGGAGGTTCCAGGGCCACTGGAATGGGATGGGGCTGGTGGCCAGGGTCAGTCAGAGCTGCCCCAGCCCAGCTTTTCCTGGCAGTCCCCAGCTCAGCCTGCTCCGTGTGGAGGTGGAGGCTGGAGCAGCTTCCCACGGCTGCACTCCCGGCTCTGGGGTCTGGCTGAACCGCAGCTCCCAATGGCCAGCAGCCTCCAGCCATGCCTTGGGGACAGCCTGTTCCACGCCGTGGCTCCAGGGCTTTCTCCCTTTCCCACGGCAAGGCACACGGGACACGCTGTCCCGGGGAACTTCGTGCAGTTTCCTTCCTCGCAGGGTCTGTGGGGAAAACCGGCGAGAGCTCCACGGCCGCGCTCCCGAGCATCCCATCCCAATCCCAGGGCGGGCAGGTCTCTGGAGCCTCCAGAGGGGAATGTGTACAGCACAGAACCGGGCAGGAGGCAGCTGCCTGCCCACAGCCAGCACCTTTGCAGGCACAAGGGACCGAGGAATGTCCCCCTGCAGGCCGGGGCCAGCCCGGCACTACACGTATTGCTTTTTGGAGGCTGAGCTCCCGGGCCGGCTGCCCGGCTTCTCCTCCGGGGCGGAGGCTTCAGCAGCCCCGGGGGCGTAGGGGTCCGACAGGGGTCTGCTGCCACTGCCCAGGGCCAGGTTCTCCTCGTTGCGGTAGTTGGCCCAGTTCTGCTCGCTGGAGAGCTTGTTGTAGGTCTGGTAGGAGGGTGCGTGGCTCTCGGCCATGGGCAGGAAGGGATAGTGCTTGGGAGAGTAGGGACTCGAGACCATGTCATCCACAAAGGTGTCCTGGCTCGGTCCAGCTGGTCCCGACACCTTCTTGATGTTGCTAAGCAGGCTCTTGCAGCAGAGGTGGAAGAGCTCCAGGAGGTTCAGGATTAAGGAGATCAGGCCCATCACCAGCATGAAGATGATGAAGATGCTCTTCTCGGTGGGGCGGGAGATGAAGCAGTCCACCTGATGGGGGCAGGGGTCCCTCTTGCACACGTAGCGGGGCACCATGGAGAAGCCATACAGGTACCACTGGCCCACGAGGAAACCAGCCTCAAAGATGCTCTTGCAGATGACGCTGGTGATGTAGGTCCACATCAGAGCCCCTCGGATCTTGAGCCTCCCACTCTCTGTCATGTAGATCTTGGACATCTTCTTCTCCAGGGCTGCCAGGGCCTGCTCGATCTTGGGGTCCTTGCTGTGCACAGCCCGAAGCTCGCTCTCCTGCCTCTTCAGCTTCTCCTCCTTGCGGGAGAGGTAGACAACATGGCCCAGGTAAATCAGGGTCGGGGTGCTGACGAAGAGGAACTGCAGCACCCAGTAGCGGATGTGGGAGATGGGGAAGGCTTTGTCATAGCAGACGTTGGTGCAGCCCGGCTGCTTGGTGTTACACACGAAATCCGACTGCTCGTC
The DNA here is from genome assembly GCA_035048045.1 of Chlorospingus semifuscus. Classification (NCBI taxonomy): domain Eukaryota; kingdom Metazoa; phylum Chordata; class Aves; order Passeriformes; family Passerellidae; genus Chlorospingus; species Chlorospingus semifuscus. The sequence goes on from JAWWMS010000091.1 coordinate 4,209,361, forward strand.
CCCCCACACGGACTCCCCAGCCAGGCCGAGGATGAGGATGCGGAAGATGAAGAGCACGGTGAGCCAGATCTTCCCGATCACCGTCGAATGCTCCTGGACTTGGTCCAGCAGTTTCTGCAGGAATTCCCAGTCACCCATCTTCTAGGAACCCTTTGCCTCTGCCAGCAGAGAGAAGACAGCAGCCACGTCAGTGCCCTGTTTCCATGCTGGGGAGCACAGATGTGACCACCCAAGCCCTGCTTTTTCAGGATATGGCTGCTCTGCAGAGTGTCCCAGCAAACCCTCTGAGGAACATCCCACTTCTGTGGGAGGGAGGGTTCCAGGCAGCGTTTAGGAGCCCCAGAGGGCTCCTCCTACACAGTGCAGGAACAGAGAGCTGGGATAGACAGGGATTCTCCCCTCCCAGCAGCACCCACAGCCCGTGGCTCTCCTGGTCACTCTGGGGACAGTTCACACAGAATGGGGTTTTGGGGCTGCCCAGGGAGCTCAGGACACCTGGAGAGGAGGCACCGTGGGGGCTCACAAATTTGCTGCTGCCCTGGCTTTCCCAAAAAGCAGAGAGCAGGATGGTCTAGAGGGGAAGCACAATCCCTTGGGGTACAGCTGCCACCCCAAATTGAACGGACAGCCCCCAGTAGCTCCCTTGCTGCGGGGCGATGGGCACCCAGCCCTAATCCCCTCCCACGGCCAGGGGATCCCCAGCACCGCTCACCACCCTGCTGCCGCTCCCGGCATTTTGAGGAGCCAAGCCCGCACCCCGCGGGCGCTCAGCCCTGCTGTGAGAGAGGGACAGGGCGCCCGCAGCCCCGGCTCCTCGTTAACCGCTGCTAATTAAGCACAGAAGCGCCGGCTGTGCCGTTAAAGGAACCCCCGGCAGCGGTGGGGTGCCCTGTCCCCAGCACGGTGTCCCCGAGCGGTGCCGGTGTCCCGGCGGTGCCCGCACTCACCTCCGCCGCGCCGGGCACGTCCCGCGGGGCTCGGGCCGCGCTCAGTGTGCGGGGTCGGGCCGGGTGCCTCCGCTTATTCGGGGCCCGGGGAAGCCGGAGGAGGAGCGTGGGCAGGAAACCGGGGGCCGGGGCTTAGCACCGGGCCGGGCCGAGCTGCAGGTGTGCGGGGCCGCCCCCTCCCGCGGCCCCCGGAGCAGGGGGCGGCCCCGGCGGGCGGGGCGGGGGCGGCCGGAGCCGTCGGGGCCGAAGCTGGGAGCGAACGGTGGAAGCTCGGGTGCTTCTCACACTCTCATCTACTGCTGTGTGTCCGCCACCGGGCAAACCCGCTGAGCCAGAGACCCCGGGATGCTCCGTCCGATCCCCGCCGGTTGTCCCGAGGATGTTCCGTCCTTGCCCGCCCCGCCCGGACCGCGGCTGCGGCGCTCGTGGTTTGCCCCCGAGGGTCCGTGCGGCGCGGCGGGCGCTGGGTGGTGCTGGAGCCTCACCGGAGCCCGGCTGCGGTCCCGCATCCCGCAGGTTCCCGGGATGAGCCCAACCCGTTCCTGGCCCCTATCCCTTATCCCGCCGGTTCCCGGGATGAACCCAACCCGTTCCTGGCCCCTATCCCTTATCCCGCAGGCTCCCGAGCTGAACCCCACCGGAGCCCAGCCCCACCGGAGTCCCGCATCCCGCCGGTTCCCGGGATGGGCCCCGCCGGTTCCCGGGATAAAATGCACCGTGCCTGGCCCCCATCGCGTATCCCGAAAGGTCCCAGGCTAAGTCCCCATCAGAGCCCAGCTGCGATCCCGCATCCCGCCGGTTTTCGGGATGAACCGCACCGTGCCGGGCCCCCATCCCGTATCCCGCAGGCTCCCGGGCTGAGCCCCACCGGAGCCCAGTTGCGATCCCGCGTCCCGCCGGTTCTCGGGATGAACCCCACCGGTTCCTGGCCCCTATTCCGTATCCCGCAGGCTCCCGGGCTGAGCCCCATCAGAGCCCAGCTGCGATCCCGCATCCCGTCGGTTCTCGGGATGAATCCCACCAGAGCCCGGCCGGGAAGTCCTGCGCAGGTTCCAGACGGAGTTTTGCTGTCGGGGGTCTCGGCACACCCCGGTGGGGCTGTGAAATGCGGGCGGGCTGAGCGGGGCTGGGAACAGCCGACCCTCTGCTAGTGCTGCTTAAGGAGAGATTAAATGGAAATAATTTCTATTTATTGTAATATTTATCAAGGTTTAGTAAATAATTGATGCTCATCCCTCCTTGATTTCCTTTGGGGCCAGCGTGAGGTTCTGCTGAATTAAAGTTTAACGACGCGTGACAGGCTGGGAGAGGCGGAACGGGCGGACGTGAGCTCGGCTGTGGGCTCGGCCAATGCCCAGCTCAGGCGGATGAGAAGGACCTGGCTGCAGGCTCCTGAGGAACCTCTGCACATCCATGTCTTCTGCCCTCACCAGTCCCCCAGTTTCCAGCATGCAGAGCAGATTTTGGTGTCTCCAAAAATGACATTTATTGGACTTTTGGATCTGTAGCTTGTGCTGGGTGTGATGTGAGGTGAGGGGGGACACAGAGGCACCAAGGGAAGCAGCAGAGCCAGCAAGGGCTTTTGGGCAAGACATGGCTTGGTGCTTGTGTGAGCCAGGGGGGAGAAATAGCAAACTGGGCAAACTGGGCCAGCAGAACTGTTGCCAACAGACTGGAGCCCTGGTCCTCTGTCATTACTTTGTGTGCATGAAGAGAGCTCTGGCCACAGAGCCCAGAATTCCTTTGGTTTCTTGGTACAAAAGAAAGCAGTGCATGAGTGAGGCACGGTGAGCCGGGAGGACTGGCACGTACTGGGTGACACCAGCCCTGGCTGGGCACCAGCTGGGGGCACTCACACCCAGCATGGGAGCTGCAGGACCCAAGAGAAGCTCTGGACTCGAGGATCTGTGTGCTGCTGTGATGTCCACGCTTGTGGCACTGCCACCTGCAGAGCTCCAGGGCTGCCCTTGCCTTACCTGTGTCTGCTCAGGCACCCGTGGGTCTCTCTCTGGGGATATTACTTTGTTGGGTTTAGTCAGTTTTCACACAGGTCGACTCTTGAGGGTTCAGGGATTTGCCAGGCTGGAAAAGCCAAGTTGAAGGGAATGTGAACTGGCTGGGATGGATGTGAGCTCACAGCTCTTCTCTGTGGGAAGAACAGACACATTCAGGCATGGCCACAGGCAGCCAGCACTAATCTGCCACCACTGGGACAGCCAGGGATGTGCCCATGGTCCCAAGCAGGAGAGTTCCCATGGATGTGTCCCCCTCCCCTTACAGCCACCAAGGTCCTGGTTGAAGAGTCTGGTGGTCACCCGTGGTGCCAACCATCCCTGGCACATACCAGGACATTCTTCCCCCACCACCCTCCCCAGCACCCCTCAGAGAGCAGTCAGGGCTGCCACACACCTAGGCTGGGACTTGCTGTCCTTCTCCTCTGACTTGACATGGCAGTGGCAGGTGGAGGCCTTGCTGTAGCTGACGGAGCGCTTGGATTTCCTCCACTTCCTTGTCCTCTGGACAACTCGCTTGAAGATGAGGTAGAAGATCTCACAGACGGTGAGGACGATGCAAATGGAGGAAGCTCCAACCATGAAATAGGTGAAGACCCTTTTCTCGGTTGGCCGAGCAATGTAGCAGTCCACGGTGTTGGGACAGGGATCCACGTTGGTGCACTTAACTAGCCGTGGCAAATCGAAGCTGTCCCACATCTTGTGGAGGAGGTAGAGGAACAGGATCTCTATGATAAGCTTGAAGAAGAGGCTGAACAGGTAGGTCCACCACAGCCCGCCGTGCTTCTTGCCCGTGTTGCTGTAGAGCTTGGGGCAATTCTCTCCGTTCTTCTCCCGGTTCTTCCTCTCGCGGTCCTCCCTGTAGGCCACGTGCATGATGACCAGGAGGGAAGGACAAGTGACAAAGATGAGCTGCAGGGCCCAGAGGCGGATGTGGGAGATGGGGAAGAAGTGGTCATAGCACACGTTGGTGCAGCCCGGCTGCCGCGTGTTGCAGTCAAAGTCCTTCTGCTCATCGCCCCAGACCTTCTCGGCCGCCACCACGTAGACCAGCACTCGGAAAACAAAGACCATGGAGAGCCAGATGCGGCTGAAGGCTGTGGAGTACTTGTTGACCCCGCTGAGCAGCCCCTGCAGCGTTTTCCAATCCATGGCAGCTGAGGGAGACCAGAGTCATCCAACCTGGAGAGGCAGAAGGAGCAATGGAGACCTCACTGCACATCTCTCGCTGCGCTAACTCTCACTTACATACAAGCTACATACAAGGCCAAAAGGGCCCAAACACTGCTGGCCCATTCGGGCTCCTACAACCTCTAGCCGATGGAGTAAAACTATTTATCAAAGAACCTATTTGACCATCAACATCCTCCCCAATCTTATTTATCGCAACCCCAATACTAGCCTTACTTCTAGCAATCTCAATCTGAACCCCATTGCCCCTTCCATTCTCCTTAGCAGACCTTAACCTAGGTGTACTCTTCCTATTAGCCATGTCGAGCTTGGCAGTGTACTCCATCCTATGAATCCTCTCCCTCACCACATTACATTCATCTAGGATGGGGGCTCTTCACCCTTGCAGATAATAAAGCCCATCCTCACACTCCTGGTGATAATCTCTCTACACTTCCTCAATCCCTCTGCACTTCCTTCTGACAGAGCCTTTGCTGTCACAGATGAGCCACCCGGCCAAGTCCCTGCCACCAGCTCCGTGCCTGATTGTGTGTGCTGGTGCAAACTGGCAGCACGATCTGCTGCAGCAGGCCAGGATCACCAGCCAAAGGGGAAATGGCTGCTCCTGTCCCAGCTGGTGTGCTGGGACATGCCAGGGATCTGTTTTCTGTCTCACAGGTGATACCCGAGGCAGCCAAAGGGGAAATGGCTGCTCCTGCAGCGCTGGGCTGCTGGGACATGCTAGGGACCTGTTTTCTGTCTCACAGGTAATACCTGAGGTGACAGTGGGGCTGCAGAAAGTGAGAGTCCGTGTGTGTCACAGTCCGTGTGTGTCACAGTCCGTGTGTGTCACCACCATGTCACCCTGGCCAGTGCTCCGCTCCTGCAGAAATGCCGGAGGTGCCGACAGCCAAACCGGCTCAGCAGCTCAGCCTGGGGCTGCCCTGAGTGAGGAGGGAGACGTGCTAAGCCTGACCCGGAGCTTTACTGCACCTGGATTTACAAACCCAGGTGGTTTTTACAACCCTCTGGGCTGTGAAGGTGTCTGCCCTGGCAAAGAGATTCACAGAACACTTTTAAGGAATTGCTGCTGCCTCTTGCCCACCCAGTGCCTTCCAAGACGTACCTGGAGGAGGCTCAGGCTCCTTCCCCGCTCACCGGGGGCTGTGGGGTGGGGAGTGTCCAGCACGGGGCATAGCCAGGGCACGATGGCAGAGTGGTGATCAGGGTCCTCTCATCCAGTGCACTGCAGTGTCCCAGGGCTGTGGGGTGGAACAGAACCTGGAGCACTGCCCGGAGCCCATGGAACACTCTGGGAGCCTGTGCTTGGCCAGGGCCACCCCGCAGCAAACCCTGAAGCTGTGGCTGTGCTACCACACTTCTGGCCCAGGGACACACCAGGAAGGGTGGCTGGGCTGAGTGGCCCCAGGCTGGGGTCCCTGGGGTCCCCAGGGTCCCCATGTGCCAAGTGCCAGGGCTGTGCCTCTGCCCATGCCCACACACCTTCACTCACCACCTCGTCTGGAACCAGCTCTTCCTCCCTGGCAAACCCTTGGCCGGGAGTCAGGGTGGGGAGCAATCACTGCGTTCCCACCCAACCCTTGGATTTCAAACTGGGAGAGGGGAGCTGCAGTTTTCCCCCAAAAGCTGGTGGAACCTGGACACTCTGCATGCCCCCAGTGCCAGCCTGCCAATTCACCCACAACCCCAACCCTGGTGCCAGTGAGACCAACCCAGCACCCCCTGCCCATAACCCACCTGCCCAGCACTGTGTGCCTAGTTCAGCCCAGCGCTGGCTCCACTCATGGACCCGCCGTGGGGCAGGAAGGGGCTGTGATCTCCGTGCCAATCTCCGTGCCAATCTCTGTGCCAATCCCCGTGGCAGTGGGTGTGGGCAGCACTCTGTGAGCCCCCACGGGCTGCCCAGTGCTGGATGGCAGCCAGGCAGAGCAGGGGCAGCGCTCAGCAGTGCTCAGCTGTGCCGGCAGTGCCCGTTTGCCTCCCGCAGAGCCCAGCACCTTTGCCAGCCCCCGGGATGCCAACCCACTGCGTCACAGTCCTGCCCCGTGTGGGCGCAGGGCGTTGGAGCCGGCAGCGCCCTGCTCCCACCTGGGCTGCAAACTCAGCAGAAACACTTTTCTCAGGGGGTCTCTGCCCCTTTTGGGAGTGGGACAGAGGTGGCCATGAGGTGACCATTGCTGCTTCTTGGAGTGCCACGCTGTGCCATCCCACTTCATCACCCCTGGCACAGCCTGTGGGGTCCCGATGTGGCACTGTGTGATGTTGGGATCCCCACCTCTGATCCCCCAGTCACAGCAGCCCCCTGCACCCTGTTACACCTTAGCACAGCTCCCACCTGCCCCCTGTTACCCTGCAGGGCTGTCCCCCCTCCACCCTGGCGGCCCCAGAGTACCCAGTGCCCCGGCAGGTACCTGTCCAGGTGGCAGAGCCAGAGGAAGGTGTCCGGATGGGATCGGGGAAGCTCCTTCCCAGTCTCAGCCCTCCTGCACACACAGGTTTGTGTGAGCGTGCAGGGGAGGGGAAGGGTGGTTGGTTTGGTTCCCAGTAACTGGGTGAGTCTGGCAAACAGCTCCGGAGAGGCTCTGGCTGCACATGCACACACACGCTCGGCTCCAACAACAAAAGGCAGGTCAGATCCCGCAGCGAGATCGGCACAGACGCATTCCTCCGCAGGAAACTCCTTCCAGGTGATGTCCCATCCCTGCAGGGCACCGCAGGCTGGCAGCAAGGCCAGGGACCCCGCTCTGTCCCCCAGCTGTGGGCCCACCAGCAAGCAGGGCTGAGAGTCCCGGATTACGCAATTGCAACCCACTTTTGAAATGATTTTGCCTTAGTAATAGTTTTGCAACAGCTCATCGGTATCTCCAGCCTACAGGAACTTGCAGGCACCGCCCTGGCGGGGCCGGTGTGGCCAGGTGGGACCTTCGCCATCGAGCAGGGTGGCACCAGGGTCCCCGTGCAGCCGGACCCTGCTCTGCTGCTGCCCCATGCTTGTGAAAAACGCCAATCACTTGTTTTTAAAATTTTTAAAAGTTTAATAATAATAAAATGGTTAAAAAAAATAGTAACACAATTAGAGTAATAACAATTTGGACAAATTGAACTAGGACAATATGAGACAATAAAAACAAAGAGTTACGGACAGTTCGGGTACCTTTTTCTGGGAATCACGAGCCCGAAAAATTAACAAAGGATTAACCCTTAAAAGGAATAGCCTGTTGCATATTCATACACCTCATACATGATGCATAAATTCCATTCAAATACAAGATTCTGTCT
>JAWWMS010000091.1:4220168-4231503 GCA_035048045.1 Chlorospingus semifuscus
AACACCCAGGGATTTAGGGAGGCTCAACCTTTACTCCTCCATGAAGGAAGAGCCCAAACAGTAGAGCTGGATGCCAAACCAGCAGGAAAAGCTCAAACATAAAACCCTTTTTAGAAGGGTCTTAAATGGAGCATGGCAGAATTCTGCCCAGGACGTGTCACCCTGGTGCCACCCTGCTCCGACACAGCTGGGTGACAGCTGAGAGGCCTCAGGGCCAGATGTGAACACTGGAACACCCAGGGATTTAGGGAGGCCCAACCTTGACTCCTCCATAAAGGAAAAAACCCAAACTGTGGAGCTGGTGGACGCCAAACCAGCAGGAAAAGCTCAGACATAAAACCCTTTTTAGAAGGGTCTTAAATGGAGCATGGCAGGATTGGGCCCAGGATGTGTCACCCTGGTGCCACCCTGCTCCAACACAGCTGGGTGACAGCTGAGAGGCCTCAGGGCCAGATGTGAACACTGGGATTTAGGGAGGCTCAACCTTGACTCCTCCATGAAGGAAGAGCCCAAACAGTAGAGCTGGATGCCAAACCAGCAGGAAAAGCTCAAACATGAAACCCTTTTGAGAAGGGTCTTAAATGGAGCATGGCAGGATTGTGCCTGCCAACAGCTGTCCCCCTCCAGAACCACATCCCCAGGGATGAGACTCTCCCACAAGGACAGGGGCAGAGGAGTCATGGGGGCCTGGGAACTGTCAGCCAGGGCTGGATATAAAATCAGAGAGATTCTCCTCAATTCCCAGCAAACAGGCAGGTTTTGGCCAGGGCAGAAACAAGCCCAAGCTGGGGAGGTCAATTTACCCTGACCTGTGCACTCAGTCCCCTCCACATCCCTGCCTGGGCTGCAGTTAGTGGTGAGTTTCTTTAAAATTCCCCCACCCCAAGATTTAAGAGGTCTTCTGGGATCTCACAAGCAAATACAGGGAATTTCCTGTGTGAGGACGCAAAATCTGGGAAATATTCAGCTTTTATTGTGACACACCCCCTGGTTTGCTGACTCTGGTCCTGCCTCTGCATTCCAGGAGATATCCCAGCACCCAGACCTCCATTTTTGGCACCAATGTCAAAAGAAGCAGCTGAATGCTCTCGTTTTTCTGGCTGACTGCTGCTTATCCCAAGCCTGGATGGTGCAAGACACTCAGAGCTCTGCAGTGTTTGCTCCGAGCATGACAAAACAGCACAACAACATCCAGCAACTGGATCTTCAGGTGTCTTTCAATGGGCAGCAGCTCCAGCTGTGCTTTGGTGTGCAGAGGCGGGACAGGGAGGTTTTTCTGGGGCTCATTTCTGTCCCCATTAGTGCCTGCACAGGGGAACTCCTCGGGGTTTCACTCTCTAGCCTGGAGCAGGAGTGGCCAACCTTGCTGGAAAACAAACAGCCCAGCCCATGCTCTTTAATTCGGGGCAATGGCTCGCACACAAAGAACAACTTGTGTCCTCTGACGTTGTGCACTTCATAAAGAAAACTTTCAGGTGGATAATCCAGCAACAGGAGTGGATGGAAGCAAGGCAGTGCCAGCACAACTTCCCCTGAGAAGTGGAAAAAATTCTTTATTTCATCATCTGTGTTCATGTATTTGATTTGTACATCTGATAATACAGATGGATTTCATCATCTGCGTCTCTGACCCCAAAGGTCCCCAAACTCAAGGGGCTCAGAGGGCTCAGTGCCTGTGGCCAGGATCCCCCCAGGGCTTCTCCACCATCCTCACCCTCACCAGTGGCTGGTTCAGTCCCAGCAGTGCTGCAGCCCCACCTGCTCTTGGCTTCCCTTCAGCCCTGCCTGTCCCCAGCAGCCCCATCCAGCTGTGGGAAGGAGCTCAGTTTTGCCCATGGAAGATCTCAGCTGGATCACTGCAGTGATCTGTCACTGAGAACGGCCTCAGTCACATAAAGGACGCAGCAATGGTGTCCCCTCGCCCCCTGTGCCACTTCCTTTGGGACAGAGCCAGGGAGCGCTGGCACTGTCACTGCTCGTGGAAAAAATAATTATCACACCCTCTGAGCAGAGCAAAACCAGTAACAGATCGAGCTGCATGTTCAGTGTTAATGTTACTTGTGAGTGCATTTGCCATGAAATTATTGTTAATTATTCATGCCAGCTAATACTCAGCTGCTCCGATGGCCTCAGAAGTGGCAGCACCGCCCGTGTCACGGCCGAACGCGATGGATTACAACAACAAACGAGATCAGATTCTGCCATTTAATGTCATTGTTTAATCAATGCTTGGGATGTTTTCCTCTCCTGTGTTTGGCTGTTTTGCTCAGGTGTTTTGTCCTGGCCAGGCAGGATGATCCAGCAGCCTACATATCCATCCTGCCTGGCTGGATCCTCATGCCTGAGGTGGCCGCAGCACCCGGGACCTGCTCTTGTCCCCACTCAATTAATGAGTGTTATTAATGACAATTGCATCAGTCTGAGGTGGCTCTGACACCCACTGAGTGGCTGATGTGGGGTGAGAGATAGGGAGAGGGGTTTCCTGAGGTATCAGGGTGTCTGTCCTGGCTGGTACAGAATCAGAGTGTGGGCACTACTCTCAGTTCACAGCTGCCATGGAGCTGCTGCTCCTGTCACTGCCTGGGACAGCACGTGTTCTACAGCCCCTGCTTTACCCCAAATTCAGCAGGATGATATAAAGTGCCTTTCCCAGGACAGGAGAGGCAGAGACCCCTCGGGCACAGCCCAACTCCAGGGTGCTGCCACCCTCAGCACTCCTACACTGGAGCACAGAGGAGGAAGAACAGGGAAGTTGCAGGCCAGGTGAGCAGCTCCTGCTTTCTCCTGGGCAGCTCTAGGAATCAGCCTCATCCTTGGGCAGCGTGCTGGGACAGGAGGCCGTGAGCGGGGTGGTGGCCGTGGGGGGTTTGTAGTCAGCCCCATGCAACACCTGCCCGCCCGTGCCCACGGGGTTGGCACAGGACACGGGACAGTCATGGCTGTTCCTCCTGCTGTCCCCTCCTCCGACCTCCACGCACTCGTGGCACCGCTTCCCAATCAGGTAGGTGGCCTCGATGAGGTTCAGCACCACGCAGACACAGGTGGTGACCACCATGAAGAGGGTGAAGATGTTCTTCTCGGTGGGCCGGGAGATGAAGCAGTCCACCACGTTGGGGCAGGGCGGCAGCTTGCACTTCACCACCCGCGGCAGGGTGTAGTTCCTGTAGAGGCGGAAGAAGACGTAGAGGAAAACCAGGTCCACGCTGGCCTTGAAGATGAGGCTGAGCAGATACGTCCACCAGAGCCCGCCCCGCTTCTTGCCGGGGTTGGGGTAGATGCGGCGATAATTGTCCCCTTGGATCTCACGGAGCCTCTCCTCCTTGGCCTCCCTGTAGGCCACGTGCATGAGCACCAGGAGGGACGGGCAGGTCACCAGGATGAGCTGCAGGGCCCAGAGGCGGATGTGGGAGACGGGGAAGAAGTGGTCAAAGCAGACGTTGGTGCAGCCCGGCTGCCGCGTGTTGCAGTCGAAGTCCTTGTGGTCATCGCTCCAGACCTTCTCGGCTGCCACCAGGTAAACCAGCAGGCGGAAGATGAAGACCAGGGAGAGCCAGATGCGGCCGAAGGCTGTGGAGTAGGCATTCACAGCACGGAGCAGGTCCTCAAGCCAACCCCAGTTCATGGCTCCTTGATACTTTTTGCCAGCCTGGGAGGAGAGAAAACACCGTGACACTGAAGTGTGGATGCCATGGGACAGAGAGAGAGAAACAGCAAGAGAGAAACAACAACAACTTCTCACAGCAGCTTGTGAGAAGTTTTAAGGAGCTAGAAAGATGCGGTGACTTGTTAACTATAAACAATTTGCAAGTAGTGTTTTTCTACTTTATTTTTCTATTCCTCTCAAAGACAGTGCGTAAAGAAAGATGTTTCTGTTAGTTAGCCAATAGAACAAAATCTATTGTACCACTCTTTTAAATAAAGCCTTCTTTGCCTTTTCTACAATCCTGCCTCTCACCTTGGCACAAGACACTGAAGCAGCAGCAAAAGGAGCTCCCGTGTGCCTCAAAGCACTGAGCCCTGCTCCTGGGGCCACCTCTGACCTGTGCTGGCACAAAGGGACACCACAGACAGCACAGACCTGCTCCAGGTGACACCACTGACACCACAGACCTGCTCCGGGTGACACTTCTGCCAGGGACACCACAGACAGCACCGACCTGCTCCAGGTGACACCACTGACAGCACCGACCTGCTCCAGGTGACACGTCTCCTCCAAGCACCGTCCCCTACTCTGGACACCTGACACCACTCGGGGTTTCTGCCACAGCCACAGCATCCTCCAGCCACCTCCGGTGCTCAGCCCCCATCCCGCCACAGCTCCCGCCTCGTTGCCCAGGTATTTGTTATTAATTTCCCCTACGTTGCCAAGCCTGGCCCAGGCAGACAACAAATAGGAGCAGCCGGGGCGTGACTCACCGCGCTGCGCTGTCCTCTCCCACCGCTGGAATCCGCCCGGTGCCACCGCTCCATGTGCCCACGCCGTGCCCAGGGGGCACCGGGGAACCCCCGGCAGGGCAGAAGCAGCGGCTGGGCTGGGCTGGGGGGCTGCACAGCCCCTGCAATGCCGAGGGGCTGAGCATTCAAAAAAATCCCGATTTTCACCAGCCACAGATACCTGCGTGGCCGATTTGAGCCCGGCTTTCATCGTGCCGGGTGAACGCGCCCTGCAAAGACTCCCAGGGCTGCGTTTGGCGCTGGATCTCCTTAAATATTTTGCCTACCAGTGAAATAACAAAATTCCCCCTCGCCGAGGGGTGAACACATCCCCTTTTAATGCACCCACCTGCAGGACTGGAGTGGCCACGGAACTCCCGGTTCTTGTCCCACCCTGGAGGAACGCGCACACCCCAAATTCCTCCTTCCTTGTGCCCCGATACCAGGCTGGGCACAGGCACCTCCCCAGCGCCCTCCTCACCTTCTCGGGCCCGGGGGTCGCGGCAGAGGGGGTCCCCACGCCGCTCACCTGCGGGTGTCCCTCGGCAGCGCTGCTGCAGGTCGGCGCCTGCCCAGGGCAGGAGAGCATCACCCGGCCCCGGAGACAGCCCATGAGTCACCCCCGCGCTCCTGGGAGCGAGGAGGAGATTCCCGGGGGAAGGGACGGGGCTCCAGGCGGATCCCCACGTGTCCCGTGGAAGATTTGGAAGATTTCCAGCCAGATTTCCCCAGGCGAAGGGCGGCCCCGCAGCGCTGCCGTGCCGGGAAGGGGTGGGAGCTCAGGGCTGGCTGTCCTCAGCTTCTGCAGGGATGTTCAGGGTCCCTCCATGCCTTCCCTGCACCCTTCTCCCCTCGCTCCAAAGTGGCCAAAGCCCTGGGAGCATCCCCCTCTCAGCCTTTATAATCCTTTTTTACTGAACCTTTGCACCATGGCAATAATTTAGCATTTATCCCTTGCCACCCTCTATTAAATGGGTGGCAATTGATAATTTCACTGGCAATTAATTAAGCACTACCTGGGGTCCCTCCATGCCTTCCCTGCACCCATCTTCCCCAAAGCCCTGGGAGGCTCCCCCTCTCAGCTGAACACCACCCTTTATAATCCTTTTTTTATTGAACCTTTGCACCATGGCAATAATTTAGCATTTATCCCTTGCCACCCTCTATTTAGTGGGTGGCAGTTGATAATTTCACTGGCAATTAATTAACTGCTTACCTGTGCACCCCTCACCTGCAAGCTGGCACAAGTCTCTTCCCCATCACCCCTCCTTGATACCAGCATCTGAACCCCCAGCTCAGAGAACCCCTCTTGGGGGTCTGACCCCCATCTCACAGCTGTGGGGTACAGGGATGGGGGTCAGAGGGGAGAGGAGTCCAAGGAGGTGTGGGGTGCAGGAGTTCAGGTAGAACTGGAGTCATTTGAGGAGCAAACACACATTTCATTTGCAATTCTGCTGGGGTTTAAAAAAAAATGTAGAGAAACAAATCTAAACAGCTGTAAAGTAAATTACCAGTGTTTGCGGATGGCTCCAGGGAAGAGTTCTGCAGTTTGAAATCAAACAAGCCCATTTTTATTTATTTTTTTTTTAACGTGCCTGTGTAGTGGCTGTGCTGGGAAAGGGGGTCCCAGGGGCTGTGTCCCCCATGGGCAGGCAGAGAGGACCCAGAGCAGCACCCACCCACCAGCACCCAGTGGTGTGTGAGGAGATGTTCTGCCCCAGATATCCCTCATTTTGTGGGTGTCAGAAGTGGCTCTTTGTGCCTTTCTGGGTTAAAATCCCCTCTTTTGGGGACTGCCAGGTGTGATGTGCGGTTTCTGCTTTGGGTAGAGCCCCTCCATCCCTCCACAGGTGAGTCCCCAGAGCAGGGGACACAAAGGTGTATTAATGGCAGCACTTTATCTTCCAGGAACAAGCCCCATTAGTACATTTTCACTACAACATGAAATATTAATAACACTTTGCATTTATATAGCGTCATTCATCCCGCAGTCACCAGCCAAGCCGCTGACATGAATCAAACACCGCAGCCAGCTCTGGAGGAGACAGGTAAAGGGGATTAGACCCCTTTTCCTGCTGCACACACTGAGGCACAGGGTTTTCTGCAGGTCACCGGTGCCACTGAGGATGTTTTGGAGATAAAAACCCGACCACACTGCTCCGACCTGGCCTTCCTCCTCCTCCAGCTGCTGCAACTGGAAATTGCTGTTCTTCATGCTGTGCTGACAGTGCAGGGAGGGGAGTTAGGAAACCTGTCAGCCCACGGAGAGGCAGGCCCTGACACAACCCGAGGGCTCCAGCAGCATGAAAGAGCAAGGAGGGAACCAGTGGGGAAGGAAAGGGCTTTTTCATCTTATTAAAGAGCCTTGTATTTAAAACCTCCTCCAGCTCCGTAGCACGGGGTGATTGCGAAGGCTTTTACACACCAGCTGAGCAGGACTGGCTCCTGCTGCAGGAGATGCTGCATGCAGATGCTGGTTAGCAGGGCGGAATCCCGCGATTAATGATGGATAAGGACAGATAAACAAGTCCTGGGCAAAGTTCTGGAGCGGTGCTGAGTGGCAGGGAAGGGGTGTGGGCACAGCCCCACCGTCCCCAGCACCATTGTTATTCCGTGAAGAAGGCACCTTGTTTGCAGATAATTAAAAAACCCCAAACAGATTAGTGAAAATTAAACACCCAGAGCAGGCTGGATGTTGGCTCAGCCATGGAGGAGTCTGTGAGCATCGCTGGCTGCTGCTTCCAACCCTGCCTCAGCCCCTGGCTCCCCAGCTGCATTCCCCATCCCATGGGATTGTTTGGAAGTTCTTCCATGGAAAATCTCTGTTCAAGGAGTGTCTGGATGGGAGCAGGCAAACCCAGCCTGGTCGTGGCCATCTGACACGGCCAGCACCCATTAATCTTACATTTCTATGTGAGGCTGCCGGGAGTAACCTCATTTCTAGGGAGACCTTAATTAATCACAGACTCAAACTGCCTCCATGAGGTGGTTTGCAGCCGAGGAGATTAATTGGCATGGTCAGCAGTGGCTGAGGATGAGGATGGGGTTAGCAGGGACCTAAATCATGGCAGGTGATGGTGGTGAGCAGAGCAGGGGACACTCAAGCAGGGGACAGGGCACATCTGTCCTGTGAAACTTCCTCTGCACTGGCAGGCTGATGAATGGGAGATGGGAGATGCTGCTGAGGCTCTTTGCCCCTAAAAATCCAGAAATGAGAATGTTCTCAGCCTGTGCAGCCCATGCCCCTGTGAGGATGGCAAGGGAAAGACGTGAAGGACAAATTCCTGAGCAGGAAGGGACAATCACACAGCCCCAAACCCCAGGCTGGGAGGGGTTGGGAGCTTGATGCCCTCACGGAGGAGCAGAATGTCACGGACAGACCCATCACTGCCTGTTTTGGGTTGTTTGGCCAAATAATCGCCGTGCAAAGGACATCGCCGCCCTTGCCACTGACCTTGGCAGCCTCCAAATGGGCGGCTCGCGGGTCAAAGTCTTTATATCCCATCACCATTCTCCTGAGTCACGCCTGTCTCCTGGCAAGTGACATCCTTTTCAGATGGCAGCTAAACGGGAAAGAGGTCGCGCTCCCAATACGGCGACAATAGGACATGACAGCACTTTTCTCAGTGATTAAGCCTCAGGTGATGGCGGGGCTACAAGACAAGTGGCTGAAGGCTGAGAGACTTTAATCACCTCGGACACGGCGCTGCATCCTCGCACTCCATCCTGCCAGGGTGGGTTTTTAGTGCGAAACAGGAGCGATAATAAAAATAATCCAGCCCAGCCTGCGCACCCATCCGTTAGTTATCCGTGCTGCTGTTAATAACCAGCCCGGGCAGCCTGTTGGCCCTCAAAGATCCTCCTGCAATAAATCAGCGCTGATGCCTTAAAATAACTGTCTGGGACTGCGGGAGCTGACACTAGATGGCATTGGGAGAACGCTCAGCCGCCTTCCCCGGAACAGTCTGGCAAAACAGAGCAGAAAACTCAGGATGACGGAGCAGAAAATGTCTCAGCTGGGGAGAGGCCACCAGCTCACCTCCATCCTCACATGCACCAGTTCAACGCCATCCTCACAGTCCTCACTTCACCTCCATCCTCGCATTCACCAGTTCATCTGCATCCTGAACCCACCAGTTCATCTCCATCCTCATGTCCACCAGTTCAACTCCATCCTGAACCCATCAGCTCATCTCCATTCTGAACCCACCAGTTCATCTCCATCCTCACATTCACCAGTTCAACTCCATCCTCACAGTCCTCACTTCATCTCCATCCTGAACCCACCAACTCATCTTCATCCTGAACCCACCAGTTCATCCCCATCCTTATATCCACCAGTTCAACTCCATCTTCACACCCACCAGTTCATGTCCATCCTGAACCCACCAGTTCATCTCCATCCTGGATCCACCTCATCTCCATTCTCCCATTCCACAGTTCATCTCCATCCTCCCATTCCCCAGTTCACCTCCAGCACCCCACCTGCACTGAGAGCATGGTGGTGAGGCAGAGCTCAGGGTGTTTCACCTCTTCTCTGAGCTAGTAAAATAGGTTGTCCCCAAACTACTATTTTTTTCCCATTGAGAAGCTGCACTTGTGGCTCCCCAGAGCCCGATGCCCCCACTGGCACCAGCACAACCCTTTGGGACTCGTTGTGCCCTCACCTGGCAGGGGTAGGAGCACCTGGGCACCTGCAGAAGGGATGGTGATGAGGAGTGGGGCTTTAAAGTGAGTTCCAAACCCCAAATGGTGCTGCTGCTCCAGATCCCACCAGCTCCCTTCACATGGAAAGGTTTTCCTGCTGCAGCCTGGGCTGGTGCCTGCCCTGCCCTGCCCTGATCAATCTCTCCCTGGAGATCTGTTTGTCTGTCTGTCTGTCCATCCACCCCCCTGTGCCTCATGCCTGGGTGCATCCCTGTCCCCAAGGCTGCTGCAGACAGGTCCCTCCAGGGAAAATCCCGGGATATTCTCAGTGGAGCAGCACAGCTCCCTCACCCTCGCCGCCCTGCAGCTCGGCTTGGAGCCAGAGGCTGTGTGCAGGCGCCGGCAGCAGTCTGGCCTTCCCCCCGTCAGTCTGGCCTTCCCCCCGTCACTCCAGGCTCCTTCTCCCTGTCAGAGCCGGTCTCTCCTTCCCCCAAATCACCTCCTGCACCCCACTGAGCCGAGCTGACTTTGTCTCTTAATGCTGCATTGTGCCGGCAGCCCGAGAGCCACAATAGAGCTCCTGATTGCAGCTCCCTCCCTCCCTCCCTGCCAGCCCCACTGGCAGCACATGGCACACGGCTCTGCCACAGCCCACGCTCCCCTGCCCTCCCAGGGCACCCCAAAATCCTCCATCCTCCAGAAAACACCACATAGTTGGATTTTGTGTCGCTGTTGTGGGGTGATGCTACAGGTTTTGGGGTGTGCACCAGTTCACTCCCATGTTGTGGGGCTGGGGTT
This sequence comes from Chlorospingus semifuscus, assembly GCA_035048045.1. Taxonomy (NCBI): domain Eukaryota; kingdom Metazoa; phylum Chordata; class Aves; order Passeriformes; family Passerellidae; genus Chlorospingus; species Chlorospingus semifuscus. The sequence continues at coordinate 4,230,048 of JAWWMS010000091.1, forward strand.
CTCCTGCCCTGTTCTCCTTGCAGGGTAAAACAGAACAGTGCCAAGACTCAAATCCTCTCACAGGCACCTGAGCTGGAGAGCTCCACTTTTTTGGGATCTCTGCCCAGGCAACCTGACATGACAGGATTCTTCCAAAGGTTAAAAACTTGCTCTCACTGTAAGGACAATACCACACTAAAAACAACCCCTCACCCCTCTCAGCTGGCTTGCACCTCTCCTGGAAACTCTGGGCAGCAGAACCAAACTCTGAAAAGGGCCCAGACTTGGCTTGAAGCAAGAGATTTCACATCATCGTGTCTTAAAATGTCAGCACTTTAATTAGCTCCATCTGAAAGTGGAGTGGGTTTGTCACCCCTCTCTGCTTTCAGTTCAGGTTGAGAAATTTGCTCAGGCTGACCTTTTCCCTCCCAGACCCAAAAAAATCCCCAATCCATATTGGCATTTCCTAAAAATAGGACAAAATAGCCCCCCAAAAATACCAGCCAGCTGTAGGGATGATGTTGTGCAGCATCATGCCAATGCAGGGAAAGGGACTTCAGCTGTGAGATGCCTGCCCTGGCAGAGCTGAGGGGATGTTCCCAGGTTCTTGTGTGAGATTTTTCCCTTTTATCTCCTTCAGACACTGCTGCTAGGCCCTCTTCTTCCAAAGAGAACCCCCAGTTAGATCAAGGTGTCCTCTGCTCAGTGTTTTCTACAGCATCATTTAAATCTCCATCTCACCCACCCTTTTAATTCCATTTTTTGTACCTGTATGGCTGCTGGAGCCATAACGTACACTCCAGGATAATTTCTTGCTCTAAAGGATACAGTGAACTTCTTCACAATTTGCTGACCAGCTGGGAATGCTTCTCCAGGTGGGATCCACTGGGTAATGATTCCATTTCAGCTGCTGGAGATGGAAGCTCGAGCCCACTTATCCTCTGTGTGCGTGTGATAAATTAATGAAAGCAAAGCCAGAGGAAACACCTGAAAAAACACAGGGAAGTGGGAGGCCACAGTGCTGTTGGGTTGGGAATGGCCGTGCTGAGGTGTCACAACACCTCCAAGGGCTCTGCCCTTCACACCAGGCTGTCCCCAGCACGAGAGCAGAAGCCACCAAAAACCAGTGAGCGCTGTCAGGAGGGTCACAGGTGTGTCCACCATTGTGATGGCTGGAGGGATGTGGAGCTGTGGAGGGCTTAGGGATTCTCGGGTTTTGGTTGTTAATTGCTGCCCCGAGATGTGCAGGATGTCTCTGCTCCGGCCCATGTGGCTGAAGAACGAGTCTGGACTCTTCAGTCTTGAGGTTGTTTATTAATTCTTATCTATAAAATTTTCTTTCTGCCCAGCCAAGATCTGCTCAGCAAGGCAGCCACAGGCACTCTGACTGCCCCCAAGGTGGTGTTGTCCTTTTATACTACAAACTACGTATAACATATTTACACTTAATTCCCAATACCCATCACCTGTGTTAGAC
>JAWWMS010000091.1:4247753-4260344 GCA_035048045.1 Chlorospingus semifuscus
ATAAATCAGCCTTCTGAAACACGGAGTCAGATCCTCGTCTCTTCCCTCATCCTCAGACCCCTGTGAACACTGTCACAAGCTGGTGCCACTCCTTTTGTTCCAGCAGCATGAGGAAAGCTCCTGCCCCATCTCCCCTCTGTCCTGATGGCCCCATGGCCGTGGACATTACCCCAAATCCCAGCCCCAGGAGGGTTTTTGCTCCCCACACAGAGCCAGTGAGAGCTGTGAGCTCCAGCCCACACTTACCCCTTCCCCATGGCAGAAGGTGGTGCCTGACACCCACATCACAGCCCTGCCTATAAATCATATTTTGCCCAGATTTAGAGGAGAAAGGAGCTATTATGAGAAATAGATCAGAAGTGACACAGCTCATTATTGTGAGGTGAGTCCGAGCTGCAGACAAGGGCAAAGTTAATAGAAAACGTATCCAATCCACAATGGTAACTTTAATTGTTAGCACTAATGAAGCCTATTTAGGATGGATTATGTATCTGGCACTTCAGATGCAGCCCTCAATTCATCTTCCCCGGCACATGTCTCATCACATCACATCCAGAGGCACAAGGAGAGCTTTTCCCTTTCCACTCAACAACTGGGCTTGAAAAGCAAATTCTGTGCCATCCATCAGCCCAGAAGCCCAGCTGGCCAGGGCAGGGACTTGTGGGGACACTCACAGGGGTGATTCCTCTCCTCAGCATGGCCAGGAGCTGCAGCATTGATGTCACAGGAGCTGCTCGAGGTCCCCAGCTGGATTTGTCACCTCTCCTGCTCAATTTCCAGCTGCAGCAGCCCCTGAGGTGGCTGCTGAGGGTCCTGGAGGTGGCAGGAGGCTGTGACTGCCCTGGAGCATCCATCCCCCTCCTCCCCAGCCTCCTCCCAGCCACTTTCCCAGGCACACTTCTGGAATTAAGGACAAATTGTAATTACTTTTCTCGGTAACCAAATCTTTGGAGGAAAGGGCTGGTGATAGATTTCAGGCTTTATGGGAGCTGACAAAGAGCATTACTCACACTGCACGAGAGCTGGCACCTCGTCAGACAGGGAGGTCTGTGCTGACCATCCCTGGGGCACCAACAGACACCAGGAGGTTTTTTTTCCTTTAATATGGGAATGAAGCACGTTGTCCTGTCGAGTTCCTTGGGCTGTGAAAAAGAGTTACCAAACTCTTGTTTGAAAGGTCACTGCAGCCCAAATATTGCAGGAGGAATTTGGTGTTGAGGTTCTTGTGGGCAAAGGGCTCTGCTGGGTACTGCCAATCCTTTATTTCCCTTAATATGGGAATGAAGCACACTGTCCTGTCATGTTCCTGGGCTGTGCTGAGTGCTCCCCTCTTTGCCAAACTCTTGTTTGAAAGGTCACTGCAGCCCAACTATTGCAGAGAGGTGAAGTGCAGAGCAGGAATTTGGTTTTGAGCTTCCCATGGGCACAGGGCTCTGCTGGGTACTGCCAAGCCTTTTTCCCCTTAATGTGGGAATGAACCATATCATCCTGTCATGTTCCTGGGCTGTGCTGAGTGTTGAGTGCTCCCCTCTTCACCAAACTCTTGTTTGAAAGGTCACTGCAGCCCAAATATTGCAGGGAGGAATTTGGTGTTGAGGTTCTTGTGGGCACAGGGCTCTGCTGGGTACTCCCAATCCCACCCAGGTCAGACATTCCCCAGGGAGACCCAGCAAGATTCTCCAGGGTGTGGACAAAATAAAAATTGTTCCAAAAAGTGAGAGCAGCCTCTCCAGCTCCTGCTTCCTCCCTGCACCAGCCCACTGAGCCAGCAGCTCCTGTTTAGTCTGGATTTAGCTCGATGATCACGAGTGTGTCAGGAGTTAATGCTGCTGCAGCCTCCCCCGAGCAGGGGAGGCTCCCAACCCTCAAATGGGATCATTCTCCCTTTTGTCCCCATTTTCCCTCCTCAGCAGCGCTGCACAAATGGGCAGCAAGCACCTTCTCAGGGCACTGGGGATTTTCTGCAGGGCAAACCAGAGGAATTCATGGTGGCAGTGATGACTCCGGTGCTCAGGTGGGTTCCATGTGGCAGCTGGGACCCCCACATCACCCCCATCCCTGTATAAGCATGGAGAAGGTGCATTGAACTTCCCATGTGGTGTCCTCCAGCTTTCCTCACCCTGAAAACTTAAATCAAGTGACTGATGGGAGCCACAGAAAGTCTGAGATGGATGGATGCATCTCATCTTCCACCCGTGGTATCCATCAAACCACTGGATTTTGTGTCTGTGCCCCTTTAAATAAGGCTCCTTGCTTTGCACTGGGGAGGGAAAAAAATCGATTAAAAAGAAAAGGAGGTGAGGGGGAAAAAGGATAATTATGTCCCACAAAAATTAAGGGAAAGAAAAATGATGTAAAAAATCCCTTCTCGTATAAAAAGGGTATTTTATAATAGACCTTTAAAGCTTTCCATCAAGTGAAACCAACACATTTACTCCAAGTGTTAAAGAGGAGCCTTCAATCAATCAGAGAACTTCATTTTTACTCTGTAATGAATTCAATTGACCTTGGTGTTGCAAAGATTCAGCAGTGGGGGCAGGGGGGAGGCTCTGAGACACCCCCTGGTCCCAGCAGCTGCCAGGACCACCTTGACCCCCTCAGGAGAACCCTGGGAGCTGCAGCCCTGCTCTGGGGCTCTGGAATTTTGGGATGCTGTGGATGTGGCACTTGGGGACGGGGACATCACTGGGAGGGCGACACTTCTGTGTGAAATCCTGAGCTGAAAGCTCTGCTCTCAAAGCAATTAGCAGCAGCTAATGGGAGCTGGGAAATCTCCTCTCCCTTCCCAGTGATGGAAATCCCACCTTGTCCCTACAAGTGGCACATGGAAGGGCAGACTCTTGATAACCCATGGAAATCAGAGTTTTTGTCACTTTTTAACCCATGGAAATCAGAGTTTGTGGCACATGGAAGGGCAGACCTAACCTGTGCTAACCTGTGGTGTTGTGAGGTCACCAGGATGAGGAGAGATGAGAATTTGACTCCAAGTCCTCAGAAGGCTGATTAATAAATTAATTAAAAATAAATAAGTTATTTAAGTAACATAACATATGTAACATAACATATCATAACATAACAAAACATAACATATCATAACATAACATAACATAACATAACATAATATAATATAATATACTAAAACTATAATAAATAAAGAGAAATGAGTCATCAGAGGGCTAGAAAAGAATGAATAGTAAAAACCCATGACAGACTCAGAGAGTCCAACACAGCTGGACTGTGATTGGCCATTAATTAAAAACAATTCACATGCTGGGTAAACAATTCTCCAAATCACATTCCAAAGCAGCAAAACATGGAGAAGCTGAAGCTTTCCAGCTTCTCAGGAGAAGAAATCCCAGTGAAGGGATTTTTCATAAAATATCAGGGTGACACTGACCCGTGGAAATCAGAGGTTGTGGCACATGGAAGGGCAGTCTCTTGCTAACCAATGGAAATCAGAGTTTGTGTCATTTGGTAATCCATGCAAATCAGAGTTTTTGTCACTTTCTAACCCATGGAAATCAGAGTTTGTGGCACTTGCTAACCCATGGAAATCAGAGTTTTTGTCACTTTCTGACCCATGGAAATCAGAATTTGTGGCTGCAGATTCCCCACCCATGAATATTTTGGAAGGTCACACGGATGTGGAGCCACAGGGATTTTGGGACATGGCTTAGCGGGGGAAGGACCCCAGGCCTGTGAGGTTTTTGGGGACACAAAACCCTCTGTTTTTCCATACCAGGTCTCTGAATCCCCCAGTGACACTGAAATGTCCCAACCCCACCATCAGCCACTGGTCCCAGTCCCAGGAAGGCTCTGGGAGGTGCAAACACCCAAACTCTGCTGCTCCAGGGGTGAGTGCAGCCCCCAGCCTTCCCTCTCATCTCTGCATAAGTACTGATAAAAGAGTGGCTAAAAATACAGAAAAAGCATTTATTTCTGAGGGAAGAATCCCTTGAATGGCACCCCCGGCTAATTAACATTTATCCAAAGTGCACTCATCGCAAACATACATTAACCTTTGAGGCATCTATAAGAGCAATTGCAAAATGTATAATGAGAGTGGAGAGAACCCAGAGCACGAGACCTCCCCTCTGAAAATGCCACCCTGGCCTCCTCCTGGATGCATTTTCAAGCGGTTTCCCCTCAATTCCTGGTTTTTCAGTGCTCCCCAAGTGGGTCCTTGACCCCCCTGAGCTGCCCCATCCCTGCTCAGAGCTGGGACAATCGCCCACCCCCTGTTCCCCCCTCTCCTCTGGGGACCAGCGATCAGTTCCTGTGGTAAGCCCAGAGAAAAATGAAGGATTTTGTCCAAGATTTAAATTAAACCAGCAATCAATATCGCTGCTGAAAGCGGAGAAGAGCAGCCATGGTGCTGAGATGTCCTTAATGATTCCAGTCAAAGTCATTAGCAAAGTTACTTCCCTGGCTTTTATTTTATTTTTTTTTTTAATAATTGGGAATGGTGAGAGAGCCCCTCATCCTTAAGGAAAGACAGAGAAACATTAAAGGGATCAGGGAAGAATTGGAGCTGGAGAGACAAAAGGTGGAGTTGGTTTCCATGTGCCAGCTGGGCTGGGAGGGGGAAAATCTTCAGAAAAAAATTCTGCATTTCTTAACCCCACTTTTTACCCCATGTGGGGAGGAAATGGGTGAGCAGCCACTGCCTTCCATCATTGAACATGAAATTAATGAGGACCAACCCTCAGCCTCCTCTGAGATTTATTTTATCTATTTTATAGATGCTTTTACATGTGAGTATATGTAAATAACATATAAAACATAGTATATATATTACATATTTCTAAATAATAAAAAATAACATGTAATCTAGAAATAAAAATATAGATAGATATAAATAAATATATATAGATATAAATATATATCTATATGTAAAATATGAAATACAAAACATATATTATATATTATATATATCTGATATATTTAAATATATAAAAATAAAATATAATGTACCAATAAATCATATATATTTATGTAAAATATTTATACAATATAGTTATTTAACAATACAGTTATTTAATAATAATACTGTCATTTAATACCATTATTTAATATTTAATTTAAATATTTATTAATACAGTTATTCAATAATATACTTCTGCACAATATATTTACTTAATAATATATTTTTACATAACATCTTTTATATTATCTATTTTATACCTACATTTGTATAATATAGATATATAATAGATATTATATATTATATATTATAGATATTATTATATATTATAAATATTATAGTATTTAGATTTTTTATTTCATAGTATTCAGTCTTTATATATACTAAGTATTTATATTTATAAATATATATATTTATTTATTTATATATAGCAAATACATATATTTATACATAACAAATACATATATTTATACCCACACCCATTATGTGTATCCTTGGGGGTTCAGCGCTCTTTTGAGGGGTCACTGCAGGACCCCAGGAGAGGCCAGGGTGCCCCAAACTCCTCATCCTACCCCGAGCCCAGGTGGGGTCAGGGAAGGAGAGGCAGGGAAGGATTCCCTGTGCATCCAGCACCCAACCCAGGTTTGCTCAGCACTCGGATTCCAGTGGGATGCAATCCCCCAAAATCCTCCCTGAGCCAGCAAAACCCATTGGATTGGGAGTGGGAAGGAGCTGGGGCGTGAAACTTCCCCCAGAAAAACCCAGGAGTGGCTGCACAGGCTGGGATCTGCAGCAATCACCGCCAATTCCAGCGGGGCTGGGTGGCACCGAGGGAAGATTGAGATGTTCTAATTACTCCTGTGAATACCAGGGGTGCTGCTGATGAGGGAGGCAGGCACATGCACATCCACACACACACACACAGAGCTAATTAGGGAGCAAAAACAGCAGAAAGGAGCCTGCAGCCTCACAGGGATTCATAATTGAGAAAAAAGATGGGTAAGCTGTAGGTCTGGCTGTAAACTGTGACCATGGACAAGCTGGGAGGGTTCTGATGGTCAGTGGCCAGAGGTCCACTGTTCCAAAGGGTGAGAGAAGCCTCTCCAGCTCCTGTTTCCTCCCTGCACCAGCCCACTGAGCCAGCAGCTCCTGTTTAGTCTGGATTTAGCTCAGTGATCACAAGTGTGTCAGGAGTTAATGCTGCTGCAGCCTCCCCCAGGCAGGGGAGGCTCCCAACCCTCAAATGGGATCATTCTCCCTTTTGTCCCCATTTTCCCTCCTCAGCAGTGCTCCACAAATCACAGAATCACAAAATTCTGATGGTCAGTGCCCAAAGTTCTGGTGGTCAGTGCCCCACAGTTCTGGTGGTCACTGCCCTAAAGGTCTGATGGTCAGTGCCCAGAGTTCTGATGGTCACTGCTCCAGAATCCTGATGGTCAGTGCCCAAAGGTCTGATGGCCATTGCTCCAGAATCCTGATGGTCACTGCCCCAGGGTTCTGATGGTCATTGCTCCAGAATCCTGATGCTCAGTGCCCAAAGTTCTGATGGTCACTGCCCCAGGGTTCTGATGGCCATTGCCCAGCAGCAAAGCCCAGCTCAGGCCAGGAGAGGACTCAAGCCACCAGCCCCAAAAACACCTCAGCCCATTGTCACCAGCCTGTACCCCCAGGGCCTACCATGGCACCATTTCCAGAATGGGATCCCTGTGGCAAATCTGGGGATTCAGCCCCTCTCACCGGCTTGTTTGAGCCTGAAACTCATGGATGGGCTCAACAGGACACAGGTGCCTCTTTCTGAAGAAAGAATTCTGAAATTTGGGGATTTTGGAAGGAATTTTGAATGAGGAAATACACACTGGATTCTCCATCCCTGGCAGCTCGGCTGCTCCTCTGCACAGCCCTAAGAGCTCAGCAGGCAGCACTGGGAGGGGGCTGAACCACCCAAAAATGTACCTTGGGACCTTGACAGCTCCACTCCAAACCCTTTTGATGGGATTTTGTGTGGTTCTTCATCCCTCTTTTCCCAAAAGCTTTCCCCACACCTTCCCTGGGTACTCCACAGCCAAGGCCCTCCTGCCCACAAAACCTGTGAGCAGAGCAGAGAAAATCTCCCTGCAGCAGCCTCATTTCATACCCCTGGTTAGAGCTCTGAGCTGGAAATCAGCTAGAAATCAGCTGGAAGATCTGATTCCATCCCACCCTTCTGTCCTGACAACTCTGAAATTCACAGATGGGCTCAACAGGACACAGGTGCCTCTTTCTGTCCTTTTTGGCAGCCATCCCCTGCAGGGACCTGGAATAAGGAATTTAAGGCTGCAAAACCAAAGAGGGCTTCAATCCTGGCTGGAAATGTGGGAATTCCCCATGAAATCCAGCAGCAGAGATGCTGTGAGAAGGGAGAGGCTGCATGGAGTGAATTCTGCAAGGGGAGACCCAGCAGTGATGGGAAGGGAGTTCTGGTTGGCCAAAAAGTGCAGGCAGCAGTATTTTAAATTTTTAATTATTTTTCTTTTTTAGCCTGGAGATGCAGTGCTATTATCAATGTTATCACCAATGTTATTTTTCACAGCAAGTGGCATTAATATTACCACACTTATTAATACATAAAGCTGTAGCATTTTTACTAAACCGGCTACAAAACTCTGAGTTGCAATTAATGCTGACATGAATGTATTAATAATACATTAGCACTGGTTTGTTTTGTGGCTCCCACTTCCCTGAAATCATTTTTTGCTTTAACTCTTGATCCTGCTTGTTCAGTATTTTGGCAAGGAATGGGTCTAATCAGTGATCACAGAATCACAAAATCATTGAAGCTGGGAAAGACCTCCAAGAGCATCCAGTCCAGGTTGTGATCAATCCCCAGCTTGTCACTGAGTGCCACCTCCAGGAATTCCTTGGACACCTCCAGGGATGGGCACTCCAAACCTCCCTGGGCAGTTCCGAGGTCTGACCACTCTTTCCATGGGGAAATTCCTGCTGGTGCCCACCCTGAGCTGCCCTGGTACAATTTGAAGCCATTTCCTCTCCTCCTGTCCCATTCCCTGGGAGCAGAACCCAGCCTGGGGCTGTCGTCTCCTGTCAGGGGGTTCTGGACAGGACCCATTTTTGCTGGATGCCAAACAAGGATGTGGAACAGCTTCAGTGCTGGGAGAAGAACTGGCTTTTCAACAGAACCACCAAAAAGGGCACATTTCAAGGGTTACCCAAAAAGAGAGGCTGTGGGTGCTGCCTTGGGGGGCTGCCACCACTTCCCACCCCTGGGCATGGCACCTGAGAGGAACGGTGGATTTGTGTTTCCAAACCAGCTCTGGGTCTGCTGGGAGATAAAACCAGCACTGGGAGAGAAAAGAAACAATGGGAAGGATTCCACTGATTGATGAATGGAAATGATATTTGCTTTTACAAATAAACGTTAGGTTTGCTGATAAAGAAACAACAGGGAAGAAAAACCCCTAAATTCCATAAGAATTAAAAATTAAAAGGGAAGGTTGTACATTAGAGGGGAATCTTTGGGATCAGGCATTTTGGGAAGTCTGAACCTCTCAAGTACCTCAGAAATGGGCAAAGAGAGAAGGGAAATGCAGCTGGGAAATTGGGATAAAAAGGAGGCTGCATCCTCCAAAAATTGGAGAGATCCCACGGGAATGCCCCATGGCCTCTGCTTTTATTGGAATAAAGTTCCAGGACTCCTCTGTCTCCTTTTTGGGCATAAATCTCTGCTGTTTGTGGATGAATTTTCCTAACAGCACCCACACCAAAGCCACGTGGGCCACCCCAGCAGAGCAGCCTGGCACTGTGCTGTGCGAGCAGAGCCTCATCAATCCTGGCAGAGGGTAAGTGACGTTCTGCTGGGCTTTCTCCCAAATCACACTCATTCCTCAGGCTGCAATCCTCCCCTGCCTTGGCAGCAGAGCTGCAGAGCCGAGCAGGCACAGCTCTGTGGGCTTGTGCAGGGGGAAGGCAGCGTGACAGGAGAAATGAGGCTCTGCTGGGCTCCCAGGGAACCTCAGTGTGTCTGGGCAGGCATGATTGAGTTGGGAATTTCCTAAGGATGAACTGGACCTTTTGAAGAGCATGAGCCATTCATCCTGAGCATCAAGAAGGATTTCTTCATGGAAAGGGCTGTCAGGAGCTGCCTAGGGAGGTTTGGAGTCCCCATGCCTGGAGGTGTCCAAGAAAGGATGTGGCACTCAGTGCTCTGGGCTGGGTGAGGACAAGGTGGGGGTGACAATGTCAAGGCTGGACTCAATAATCTTGGAGCAGAGCAGCCAGGTGACATCAGCTGCCCTCCAGCCACTGCTCTGCTCCTCTGAGATGGTCACCAAAGCCTCCGTGCTCCAGCTGCAGTGTGCAAGGCCACCAAGAAGCTCCTTGTGCAGCTTAGTTTTCACCCAAGGAGGCAGAAATCAGCTGCACTGGCTCAGCCCCACTGGATTTAACTCTGAAAAGCAGAATTGCCACAGTCCTACGTGGAGAAAGAGTCTGTGAGGGCTGAGGATGCCCCTGGAGCCAGGTGATGGTGCACAAATCTCAGCTTTGGTTTTGCAGTGATGTTTCCCTGTGTGGATGAATGCTGGGAAGCCTGGAAGATTTCACAAGCAGAAGACAAACACAAGGATCAAGATTTCCTTTGTCAGTGATATCCTCAATTACTGATTTATCTGGCAGGGCATGCAATGGGTAAGGGCTGCTGGCCATGGAAGTTACAGTACAGGAAGGGAGAAGTGAGGGAAAAGGATTTTGTAGTGCAGGAAATGGCCTGTTTGAAATGCTGATTTAGCTCGTGCCTCAGAGTAATGCAGGGAACCTCCTGCTCCCCTCTTCTATTTAGAAAACTGCTTCTTGAAACAGATAAATGCATAATGGAGAAACTTTTCATTTCCTCTGTGGTCAGGGGCAGATATCTGCATTAACAGAGATAAGAGTTCGATGTTGTGGAGAAATGCAGACTCCTGCTGTCCAGAAAGGAGACGTTAATGCAAATTCCTGTCAGCTTCCAAGTTTAACTAAAGTATCACTGCTTCCATCTTGTCCCAGAGAGTTCTCCCAGCAAACCTCAGCACAGAGAGATGTGATGATCTTCTGCCCTGGTGGGATGGATTGATGGATGGATGGATGGATGGATGGATGGATGGATGGATGGATGGATGGATGATGGATGGATGGATGGATGGTGGATGGATGGATGGATGGATGGATGGATGGATGGATGGATGGATGGATGGTGGATGAATGGATGGATGGATGGATGGATGGATGGATGGATGGATGGATGGATGGACGGCTGGCAGGCATTGGGGGTGGCAGCACTACCCTGCCCACCCCAGCCCTCAGACCTGCTGCTCGTGCTGCCAGGGTCCCAAATCCAGGCTGGGTTGATCCCAACCCCAATACCAACATTGCTCTTGGTGCTTTATGAGGTGAAACTCACAATTTAGCCACTCCAGAACTCAGGAGTTGGACTTTGGTGATCCTTGTGGGTCCCATGTGCAGATGTTGCTTCTTGAAATATTGGGTGGGGCTGGAAAACCCGGGATTGGATCTGCTGAGAGGGACAGACAGACTCCACTGCCCAGGGCAGGGCAGACACGGGGCTGCCCCTCCACCTCCAGCATCAGCTCCAACGTGCTGCTCCCTTTTCCTCTGCCAAGAAAATAGCACCTGTTTAGGAAGGCCTTTCAAGTTACCTGGCAGCAAACTCAAATCGAGAAGAAAGCAAAACCCTCATGTCTTAAATATAAATGATCAAAAACCCTCCTGGAAAAAAAAAAAAAAAAATCTGAAAAATTAAAGAAAAAAATCGAAAACCACACAGCTGACTTTTAACCTCCACGCTCTAAAGTCCATGAAAAAACTGCTGCTGCTATTGATTTCCATGGAAAACTCTCTGATAAGCCCCGGATGGGTGGCAGGATGAAACATGAGGATCCAGGCGGGGATCGCGACCCCGCGGCCTCCCACGTTCCACCCACGCCCCGCCAACGCCAGCCCGGTGGGAGCTGCTTTGAAATTCACGTTGGGCTCAAACAAGGCCGGACACGGGGTGCTCCTTGCTGTGGTTCCTTTGAATCCAAGTTTTTTTTGCAGCTGGAGCAGGGGATGGGCAGGGGAGGAGCTGTGGCTGCTGCAGCTCCCTGGGCTCCGGATGCAGGAGCTGGCTGAGTGTAGATACTGCAAGTTCCCCAAAAATCCTCACTTATCTGGCTGGGGAGGAGGTGCTGCCTTAAATTCTGTGTGTTCAAACAGCAAACACTCTGAGTCTGAGTCTCTGAAGGGCTCTGCACACAGCACAGCCTTGTTTTTAATTTTGGGGGTTTTCCTCCCCCTGCAATAAAAACATTCGCTATCATTATTCTTTTAGGATTTTTTTCACACATTTTCCTCTTTCTTTCTCTCCTCTGGCTTCTCTCCTTGCCAAGGCTTGGAGCTTTAGGCTGTGTTTTCACAAAGAATTTAAAGGAGGAAAAGAGTTCCACTGCTGTAAAACCACCAGGGTTAAAACCCCAATTTCCTTCCCAGCTCCATCACTGGATAAGAGGAGAATTCAGCCATTAGTGACTTGCAAAAGTTTATGGTGAGAATGGCTAGAGCTGAGAGGGGATTGAGGCCTGGATCTCCAGTGAAACCCACTTTCACTCCCTTTGGTTCCAGAGTTTATGATCTGCACTCCTGCACTGAGTGAGCTGGGAATGAGGACTGACCCTCCTTTACTTGACTAAATGAAAGATAATATCTGAAAATGTCAAAACTTGCATCAAAATGAATGAGACTTAGATGCCAAAATAGCTTTGTGTATGTGGCCCTTTAGGTCTTTATCTTGATTCAATATTCTTGGGAAGTCAGTGTGGAGTGAAGGATGGGTTTTCATCTCAGATTTTGCTGACTAAAAGTCATGGGCTGTAGGTAAATCTCACCTGGTAATATCTTACCCGTCAGAGCCCCTTCAAAACCCTGGGTAGCACAAGCATCCATCAGGGCTGACACATTAATTCAAACAGTCTTATTTTCACATCATTTAAGGCCTCTCTTCCCACTTTTGTTTTGCAATTGGAAATATTTTCGAGGCATAACACAACCACTATCCTCACAGTGCTGCCTGCAAGCACAGGGCCCGCAGGGACTGTTTGCATTCCAGTCAGAATTCACCATTTGAAGGGGGTTAGATTTAATCCCATCCAAATACCCATTTTGCTTAGGAGAAAAGGGAAAACAACATTCTCTTGCTGAGACAAATTGAGCTCAGGTGATGCTGAGGGTGGTGAGGGTTTCTCTGCACCTCATCCCATCTGCAGGGGGAGGTCACAGGAGCTGGGAACTCTGGGCTCAGCTGACCCAGTGGGATTGATGGGCAGAGATGTTCACACCCCAGATCATCCCAGTGCAGAGGGGACAGGGGAGAGGCAGGATCTGCTTGGGACTAGGAGAAGATTTACTCTGGAAGCTCAAGACAACTTCAGGAAAATCAGTGGCCAACCAGACCAGCCCCAAAGGTCCTGGGTGGTCCTGCTGGGTCCCAGCAAGGCTGGTGTAGGTGACAGAGGATTTTTGTCCCTTGTTGAAGATTGCAATGCAAGATGTTTTCAATTACCATCTGTATGGCAGATTACCTTTGCCAAGTGGGCAGTTTGCCTTATCTCTCTCTTTGAGTGACCACATTCACACCT
>JAWWMS010000091.1:4263323-4285355 GCA_035048045.1 Chlorospingus semifuscus
AAGAAGAAGAAAGGCTGGACATGCCCAAGTTCCTCCATCTTGTCCCCATAACCCCCATACCAAAAATCCTAAAATCTTCATTTTCACCCTGTGATAATTTTATTATTATTCTATTCAAACCTGTGTGACTTTCAGGTCCTCATACAAAGCTGGTAACTTGCTCCAGGGGTGAAAATCAAATCTCCAGGTGTTCTGGGCTGTGTGCCAGGGTCTCCGAGCCCCCTGACGGGGTCCTCAGCAACTCTGGACACCCGGAGGAATGCACTGAGTTCCGACATTCCTCCTGCTCCTCCACCAGCCCTGTCACACCCTGTCACCCAGCACAGCAGGGCTGTGACCTCCAGCAGCTCCTCCATAGCAATTAAACACCAATTTCTGAGCCCAGTGTCACAAGCATCTCACCCTCAGTAACCCCAGCAGCAAATCCAGGTTCAGGGCAGAGTTTCCAGTCAGGATGATTTATTCTGGCAGTGATTGAATGATCTCAACAATTTTCCAGACAGCCATCATTGATCCAAGTGTGTTTATGATGAGGACCAGGAAGAAAAAGCAATTTGTTTAGTTTGTTTTTATCAGGATGGGCCCAGACACCCCAGAGTTGTTAAGTGAAGAAAAGTCAGATCCAAAAAGCCAGAGCTGCTTGATTACAACAGGCACCACGAGTGGACTTCCTCCAGCACAGCAAAAGACTTTCAAAGGGCATAAATCAAAAACTGCAGCAGCGTGAAATTTGACCAAAGCAAGTCAAATGAGGTGTCCAAAGCCCTGGGCACGAGGGGCTTTCTTTAATAGCTTTGGTGACCTTTAGGGGTGGGCAACCTCTCATGAAATGAGAATTTCTCTGTTTGCATGACTTCTCTGTAGGTAAGCCGTGTGTGTAAGCTGGGAGAAAGGGAATAAAGGAGTGCTAAGGATGGGAATTGAGCCTTGAATGAGAACAACCAGGAGAGCTGGAGTGCCATGAACACACATCAGCTGGAAGAGCTCATGGCCTCAAACAACCCTGCAGGTCCTGCGTGACCTTGGGAAGTCACAGTGAGGGCGGAGATGGTGGTGAAGGAGGAAGAGGATGGCGGCAGAGCTGAAGAGTTTGGAGCACCCCATTCCAAAGGCGCCAAGATCCAGCTCTGCGCCTGCTCATAGCACCTTTGGAACTGATTCAACACCATCACCAAAGCCTCAGGGCTTTGGGGAGAAAGGGAATAAGGAAGTGCTAGGGATGGGAATTGAGCTTTGAATGAGAACAACAAGGAGAGCTGGAGTGCCATGAACACACACCAGCTGGAAGAGCTCATGACCCTGCAGGTCCTGTGGCACCTTGGGAAGTCACAGTGAGGGCGGAGGTGGTGGTGAAGGAGGAAGAGGATGGCAGCAGAGTTGAAGAGTTTGGAACACCCCATTCCAAAGGCGCCAAGATCCAGCTCTGCTCCTGCTCAAGGCGCCTTTGGAATTGATTCAACACCGTCACCAAAGCCTCGGGGCTCTGCTTTTCCCAGCCTGGCGCTGTCACGTGGCACATCAGGCACCACAAACTCCATGAGCAGAAGCAGCTTTGGTGTCCCATCCCCAGGAACAAAGCCCTGCTGAACAAACCCGCACATCCCGCGGAAGCTCGGCTTCGCCGCCGAAGAGCTCCGGGAGTGCAAAAGCACTTTGCAAATCCACACCTCATCTTCTATTCCATTTAAATGATCTACCATCTTTAGCAGGGCTGAGCCTCTCCAGAGCCTGTATCCAAGGCAACGAGAGCTACCAGGGAAAAAATGGATCCAAGAAGTTATTAAAATCACAATATCCTTTCTGAGCAAGGTAGAGATAATGAGCGTGTTCCACCATGGGCTGGCTCCCAGCTCCTGCTAGGTGCAGCTCCTGGCTGCTGACCAAACTCCAGCTTGAGGGAGGCATTTAAGATCCTGAAGTCACTGAGTGTGCTGTCCACACCTCCAGACCTCAGCCCAAACCCAGACAGCCCCAGAATTTATTCGGTGCATGAAGAATCGCTCTCCAGTGTGGAACAGCAGCGTTTCTAAGAGTTAGGAAGGGGCCTGGATTTCAAATTTATGGATATTTGGGGAATTTTTAAGATGCTGGGGAATCAGTAGGTTGCAAAGAGGAAAATGAAATAGTGCCCTTGTGGCATCTTAGATCAGTGAGCCATAGGTGAGGCTGGGACACCAGGATTGCTCCTGGGTCCATTCCTTGGCATGTTCTTCCCTTTTCCACCCTGCAAGAGCGAGCAGGGACTGTGACGAGCCCAGACCCCGACGGTCCTGATGTTTCTGATCCCAGAAACGCCCCAGACTGGGGAGCCTTTGCTGGGAGAGGCCAGGAGCCCTGGCTGGCAGCTCTGTGTGCTGGATGCCAGCTCCAGGGCTGTGCTGCAGGAATGAATCACCCCGGTGGGCGCTGCCAAGCGCGTTCCTAAATCCCGGGATTAGCGGAACACGTCCGAACGCTCCGCGTGCGCCTGGCACGGGGCAGCTCCTCCCGCAGGCACGCTGAGACAGCGATCGTGGTGTAAATTTGTTTTGGAGCCTCCAGACCCTGCAGCCTCTGGTTCCATCCCAGAAACTCCCGTGGGAGTTGAAGACGAGCTCCCGCTGATTTTACAATGAAGGGCAGCTTTGCCTTGCAAGCTCAAAGTCAAAATCTGGGATTATCTTCCCTCCCCACCTCTCCAGAGTGACGCGCCACGGTAAAGATTTGATTTGCAAAGAGATTGTGCAAACATTTCCCTTTATCCATCCTCTGTTTGAGCTCAGAGGTTTTAAAGCAAAAGGCTGAGCTCTCCTGGGATTTATATTGAAACCAACAGAGTCGGCTCAGCATCAGTTCCATAAACTACATCCGTATTTGCTAAAAAAAGGGACTGGATTCTCCTCAAAATAAGCCCAGGAGCAGCCAGAGAGTGGAGGTGACCATTGGAAGGGCTGCCAGTGCCTCCAGCAAACCCACAGCAAGCCTTAGTGCTGAATTCCCAAGAATAAAGAGATCATTGTGGATGCTGAATTTTGCCACAAATATTTACAGATTTGCAGTGAGCAGGTTCCAAGCAGAGTCAGGTAATTAATAGGCAATTAATGCCTGGTATTAACGTGCAGGCTGACACCTAAACCACGTCCCTGGGCAGCTCCACCTAAGCCATCTCCCACATCTGCATTTCCTGGCTCCACCGAGGGCACCAGAGCAATTTGTACCAGCACCACTGCATCTGCACACAGTCTGTCTTGTATAATTACAGCAGCAAAACAACTGGAACACTTTATGATATTCCTCAGCTTGCAAAATTCTACCAGGATTGCTTTTAAAATGATGATCAACCAGAATTCACAGCCTCAATCACTGAATCGTTAATTCGATGGTTTTTAGTGTATTTTTCAAATGAAATGTTCAGCAAAGAGTATTTATTCATCCTTCATTGCTTTCTAGCTGTAAAAATAATCAAATTAAATTCCACTCTCAAATTCAAACAAGACTTTAGAGGCAGAGACAGTCAAAACAAGCGTACGAGAACAGCACAAATGTTCACGGCGTTTGCCCACCCATCTCAGATCAAAACTCCAGGCTTTGATCACTGGGTTAGTTTGGCAAATCCTGCTGGAATAATAGGAGCAAAACTGCCTCATTAGAAAAGTTTGGACCTTTTTCCTTGCTTTTCCCTCACTCCAAAATCAATATTTTGGTGGCAGAGCTCGTCAGACAATGTGTCAGCAGCTTCCCCGTCACGCCGCAGCACCAAGTACCAGCACCACCTCTGTTTCTCTGAAGAGATGATCACAGCAATGCCCCAAAGGCCCAAACCTATATTTGTTTGTCTTCCTTTCATCCTCCCCAAGCTAAAATATTTATGAGGTTTCTCTAAACTGCAGGCCTGGAGCGTTTATATCTGCTGGGTTAAACACCCACACACCCGCTCGGAGCTGGACTTTGGGCTCTGCTGCCCCTCCAGCCTTGCTGTGTGCTCTGGAATGTCCCTGTTCCTTCCCTTTTTGCTTCCTGTGGTCCCTTCCTGGTGCTCAGCACCCAGGGACAGGCTCTGGCACAAGGAGCATCACCCCAGCATCACCCTGGGGTGCCCAGGCTGTGTCCTTGGCAGGTCAGTGCTGTGATAGGGGGTAAAGCTGGCAAAAGCAAATGCAAAGATGCTGCTATTGAGGGAATCTTCCAGGAAGCCTCTGGGCCTCTTGTCTCAAGGCTGACTTGATGCTGAGTTTACTGGAAAGTGAAAAAAAGGGAGCTAAATGAATGGAGATGTCCCTCCCTCCACTGCCCTCAGTTTTTCTGGGGGAGCAGTGTCTGCAGCCCAAGATTTGAGGGGAGGTGGGAAGTTTTGGGGTGCTCAGTGATTGCAGTAATTTCCTCTGCCTCCAGACAGTGACAGGGCTTGCAAGGAACCAGGAGGGATCTCCTCTGCAAGGGGCAGGAGGGAGGGAGATTTTCCTGTTCTTTTGCCTTTTTCTTAAAGGGATGCAAATAAGGGAAGCAGCAGCAATCAGGCTGCCGGCCCCAGAGCAGCTTCTCTGGAGCTTATTCTCCTCACCGTGGGGGTTTGATGAAGGCAAACTTGCCCAACTCTCGGCAGCACATGCGGGAAGAGCCCGTTTCCAAGGAAACAGGGATCTTTTGCGTGTCCAGCATGTGGTCAGAGAAGGAGAAAGGTTGTGAAGGCAGTGCCTGCTCTCCTCCATGGCTGCTGCTGCTTTCCTTCCCTCCCTCCTTCCCAGGCAGCATTCCCAGCTTTCCTGCAGTGCTGGGGTGCTTGTTTTTAATTTGGAGAAGTAGGAGATGGGCAAAGTTCATTTTTGCATCAACTGTACATTTTAGGGACCACAGCATCTCCCAAAAAGCAACACATGCAGCCATAAGGAGGCTGAAAGTCCAGGCAGGACCAGGTTGAACCAGGAGCCAGCCCCAAGGTTTTCTCACCTCTCCAGGCAGGAATAGCAGTAAAATCCTCCCTGGGATCTGTGCAGGGAGGTGTTTGCAGGGCTACAGGTCATTTTGGTCACCTTTTGGGGCAGATACTGCCAGATATTGCCAGAAAATCCCCCAAAAAAAGCAACACCTGCAGCCATAAGGAGGCTGAAAGTCCAGGCAGGACCAGGTTTAACCAGCAGCCAACCCCAAGGTTTTCTCACCTCTCCAGGCAGAAATAGCAGTAAAATCCTCCCTGAAATCTGTGCAGGGAGGTGTTTGCAGGGACACAGGTTGTTTTTAGTCACCTTTTGGGGCAGACACCACCAGAAATGAGGGGTTTTGCCCACAGCAGATGTGATCCAAGCTCTCTCCTGCTGGGAAGCTCCTGGCTCTGAGCTGTGTGTGGCTCCAAACCCGGCTGCATCTGCAGCTCCACGTTTGCAGACACTGTCTGTGTCTATAATTAATTAATGTTTGCACAGTGCTTTTAAGATAAAGTGCCATCTAAGTACCAACTATCATTATTATTAGGCCCATCGTGATTCAAAGCCATCAAAAGGCAGGAAATTGGGGGTTTAAGAGCCTGGCAGCCTGGTCACACCAGAGCTGCTGCAACTCCCAGCTTTGTGCTCGGGGTTTTACTCGGTGGGGTGAGTTAAGTCACAAACGTCAACGGGAGATTTGCAGGCTGAGCCCAGAATTTACTGATTTTGTGTCTTGAGGGGAGAAATCTCTGATGAAAGGGACCTTCCTCAGGGAATCAGACAATAAAAATCTCCTTAATGCATTAATCCAAGGGACCTTCAAGGCAGGTGCACCCAGACTGGGTGGCAGCAGTGCCTGTCCTGCTTGGTGGCAGCTGGGACCTGTCACTGTCACCAAGCAGGGGTTTGTCCCCTCCACGTTCCCATTATCAGCACTGAAAATCGACTACAAAAGCACTAATTTCAACTGAGTTCATTTGAAATGTCAGCCTCTAAGAGTTGGGGAGGACTAATTAGGAAGGGGGAATGGGAAGGGGAACGTCGGGGAGCTTCAATTTCACTCAGTGCAGCCAACCCTGAAGGGAATCCGCAGCTCCTAATTAGCGACACGCCTTTAATTTGACTCCAAATTTGAGTCACTAACCCTGACAAAGGCATGCTAATGCCAGGCCCAGGTGTCCTGGGGCAAGATGCCAATTGGGGGCTTCAGTGGGTGAGGCTGGGGATGGACAAACCATCCCAACATCTGGTTTCAATTCGGTGCAAGAGGGGCTGGAGGCTGAGCCCCCCCAGAGCAGGGAATAACAAAACGGTGTCAGAAATGTCACTTTAGTGCTCCTGCACTCAATCTACCCAAATTCTGTGCCAAGAAAGGGGAGAAAGGAAGGAGAGAGGGAGAGGAACACAGAGCAGGGAGGGCTGAGAGGGCAGAGGCTGCTGCATCCTTCTCCCGAGCCAAGGCTGGCACACAGGTGCTGTGAGCTCTGGCGCGTCCCCACCTTGTGCCTCGCCTGCTGCTCTCCACCTGGTCACCAGCAGAAAGAGAATCATTTATTCCTTTTGCTTCCAGGACTGCTTTTATCCTGTTTCAAACCTTTTTGTTTTGTGCAGGATGCTGGATCAGCACAGGCTTGGGAACAGCTCCCCTCCCTGTCTGCAAATCACAGATCTGGAGCTCAAATGGACACAACCATGTCCTACAACAACCCCTGCAGTCCCTTCCTCCATCTCAGAGAGTTTCCAGCCCCTGCTCCATAAACCCTGTGCTGTCTTTCCGCTACCAGCATCCACATTTGTGGGATCACAAATGCTCCAAAGGTTTGGACAAGGTGAGAACCTCCCTGTGCCTCCTGGATCCTGGAGAACCCAGCTGAGCAACTGGTGGTTCTCATAACCCAGCTGGTGTGACCCTCCTGATCCTGGGCAGTGGGACTGAGATGGCAAAGCCAAGAGCTGGTGGGTCCTGGGGCTCCCTCCCTGTCTCAGCTTTTCCTTTCACCAAACACATGTTAGAAGGTGATCCAAAAAGTTCTTGGATTTCTGGAGGTTGTGGGACTCTGACACTGAGCTCCTTAGGGATCCATGGCCCTTGTGGAGTCCTGTGATCTCAAAAGCAGCCAGAGCCTTCAGCCCAGCTGTGCATCCCAAGAGTTTTGCTGGATTATTCCCAAAGCCTGTGCTCCTCTTCAAAACATTCCCAGGAATGGAGGAATCAGTTTCTGAAGTGTCCATTAGTTAACTGCCTTCTCTGTTAAAAAAGTCACCACTGGGACTGGCTTGGATCATTTGAATTTCCCTGTTTATTATTTTAACCCCTCTGTGACACATTTTAACCCCTCTGTGACCAGATTCTCTCACTGCAAGCACCTGCTGGGTGCTGGAAATGCTCCACAGAGCCCACCCAGGGCTTGGGGTCTGCAGTCAGATCCCTCCTCATCTTCAGGGCGAGGCTGAAGGCTGGATCCTGCCTCCACACCCACCCTTCACGTGCCAGGGCCGGGATGTGGTTTCAGAGCTGCCCGTGAGAACTGCTCTGAAATATCAATGCTATAATTTTATCTCCCCGCACAACTGACAGGCATATTTCAACAGTGCTATATTATCAATTATAAGCCTAACAGAGCATGTTCTCCCATCTGATTGTTGGAAAAATCACTTGTCAAGGGCTGGTAAAGACCACAGCTGTCTCAGAATCACAGAATCACAGAATACTCCTGGCTACAGACGGCTCTGTGCGAAGTTTCTGCAGTACAATGCTTTCTGTTTTGCTCCCTTTCTTCCTTTTTTCCCTCTCTGCTTTAATAGGGAGAACTGAAAAAGGTGATTTCTGTAGTGCCTTTACCCCGACAGTGTTTCCCCCAGCAAAGCCTTAGATCCTGGCAGTGCAGTGCCAACGTTAATCAAACACTGTTAATCAAACACTGTTAATCAAACACCGTTAATCAAACACCGTTAATCAAACACGGCTGTGGGTGTGGGGATGGTTCTGAGGGGAAGAGCTGAGACAGCCCCATGGACAGGACCCTCCCCTTCCTGCCAAAACAGGGGCTTTGCTGTTTTCACAGCAGGCTCCTACACAAGAGGCCATAGCCAGGGCACCCCAGTTCCTTCTGAGAGTGGAGCTGGAGCCCCATTCCCATTTTCCCACCTCATTGAAGCCCCATCCCTGTTTTCTCTCCTCATTGGAGCCCCATCCCTGCTTTCCCAACTCAGTGGAGCCCCATTCCCATTTTCCCACCTCAGTGAGTCCCATCCCTGTTCTCCCACCTCAGTGGAGCTCCATCCCTGTTTTATTGCCTCAGTGGAGCCCCATCCTTGTTTTTCCTCCTCATTGGAGCCCCATCTCTGTTTTGCTCCCCCAGCTGGAGCCTCATCCCCATTTTCCCACCTCATTGGAGCCCCATCCCCATTTTCCCACCTCAGTGAGCCCCATCCCCATTTTGCCACCTCAGTGGAGCCCCATCCCCATTTTCCCACCTCAGCAGCAGCCAGGGGCTCATCCCTGGGGCATCATCTCTCCCTCCCAGCCCTGAGATGATCCCCTCACAGTCAGGCCATGGGTCTCCCTCAGAGATAAGCAGTGACAACATTTCCCACCACGTTTTGTGCTCTGGTGTGTCACCATCCACGAGGACACGATGCCAATTAGAGCTCCTCACAGGCAGGGCGATGCCAATTATAACCACTTACAAACAGGACAGGGGGATTTCTAATTATTAAAAAGCTTTAGCGCCTTAAAAAGCTACAACAAGAGAGTGAGAAAGAAAAGACTTAATCAGTTTTGCTTTGGAGTTGCCTCAAATTTGTAATTCAATCAAACCTCCCATAGCAGGAAGGATGTCTTTCTGATATTCACAGGAGCTTTCCAGGGGCTATAATCTCTGAGAGATTTATTCATACTTTCTGCATTAGCTTAAGACTGTTTTGGAAGAAACATCTCTCCCTCCCTCCCATCAGCAGAGCTCGAGAGAAGACATTAATATTAAAACAATTCAATTACTCTGACTTGGGGAGAACACGGGGCCTGGGGAAGGGCTGCTCGTGCCAGGCCAGCCCTCTCCTCTGTCCTGATTCCCCTGCTCCTTGTTCTCAAAGACTTTCCTGAAAAATGGAACAGAGCTCCTGAAGAGGGAGAGGAGAGAGCCCAGCTGCGTCTCCTCACTCACAGCTGGGGGGTGGCACTGCTGTTTGTGAGCCCTGAGCTCCTGGGGACACCCAGGTGACACCGAGGCTCCAGGGCATCCTCCCAGCCCACACTCTTCCTCCTGCTGCATCAACCCCAAACAAAGTCAATAATCCCAAAATCCCAGACAGGTTTGGGTTGGAAGGGACCTTAAAGCTCATCCCATTGCACCCTGGAAGGGCAGGGACACCTTCTATGGTTCCAGGTGACCCCAAGCCCTGGCCTGGGACAGGCAGCACCCCAGGATTCCAGGAATTTGAGGTGTTTAAAGAGCCAGTCCTGACTTTTTGTGGTTCCAAGCCCCTGGGAGGATGGGTCCAGCCCCTTGGCCATCAGCAGCACCTGGCAGGAAGCAGCTGGGATGAGGAGGAGGAGGAGGAGGAGGAGGAGGAGACTTCCAGGGGGGGACAAGGATAGGGAGTACTTTACACTTCAAAAGACACATCATCCCCTTGCTTCACAAGATCACAAGGAAGAAGGAATAGCAAGGCTGGAGGATAGATTAACCTTCCTTCTCCCTGCTGCTTCCTTGTTCTATCCAATCCATCCTTCATGCACCAGCTAATTAAACATGAAACAAGGAGAGGGGCGTGCTGAGCCTCATCAGCTCAGCTCTACGTGCAGCACTCCTGCTCCTTCAGCCTTGCAGCAGGGAATGCTGTGGTGCAGATGGAGCTGCAGGAGAGCCACAGCATGGGGAGGCCAAGAGGGGACACCCCTGTGTGAGATACCGTGTTTATCACACCCTGCGTGGGACACCCCTCATAGGACACCCCTCCTGGGACACCCCTGCATGTGCACCCTCACAGGCAGCCCTGCCCATCCCTAACCACTCTGCTGTGTCTTCCTGTTACAAAATCCCAGAATTCCAGCATGGTTTGGGTTGAGAAGGTCCTCAAAGATTTTTTTCAGTGCCACCCCCTGCCAAGGTGGCACTGGAAAAATCGTTGAGGATCTTCTTTCCAACTTTCCACTGTCCCAGGTTGTTCCAAGCCCTGTCCCATCTGGTTTTGGACACTTCCAGGGATGGGGCAGCCACAGTTTCTCTGAGAATTCTCTCCCAGCCCCTCCCCATCCTCACAGCTAGAATTTCTCCCCAATATCCCATCCAACCCTGCTCTCCTTCACTGAAGCCATCCCCCCTTGTCCTGTCACCCCAGACCCTTTCACTGAGCTGAGCTGAGAATTCCTCTCGTTGTTGCTGTAATTTCTGGTGTAAGAACACAGCCTCAGCAATCAAATTAAACCCCACAGCTCCTGATTTACAGCAGAACAGGAGCTGGAGAGGAGCATTCTCACGACCTGAGCTGGGTCCCAGTGGGGTCTCTCTGCTGCACATTTGTTCTCAGCCAGATAAATCCCACACACGACCCTGCATGGCCAAGGGAAAAGCATTTACAGAGGGAGGGCAGCTCAGACACAACCCCTGTGCACTCAGGGGATGTCCCAGTGCTGGTGATAGTAAAAGATTTTAAAATCACAGAAAATTCAGGGAGCTAGAAAGAAAATTAAGCTTAGTAGGCCCTAGGAAATGCTAGGCCTCATGTTTGCTAGATCATGTGAAACTGCACCTGTGTAGTCAGTATATGATAAATGATATAATTGTTAAATTATTGTTTTTATTGACCTAATTATTGCTTTTATTTATTATAATTATTGTTTAAAGAATCATGAGAAACTATGTTAGGGTTTGAGGGGGATCATGAGAAATCTATGCTTGGATGAAATTAATGTACGCAATAGAACAATGTAAGTTTAATAATGAATATGTAAGTTATATAATGATAAAATATAAAACATGTTTGGCCCAAAACCACGTCAGAGTCAGATTTGGGTTTATGTACCCCTGACACCCAGAGCTCTTTAATAAAATCACCTGCATAGAACCATTCTGTGATGATGTGTTCCTGAACACTAACACTGGTTTTGTTCATGAATTCACTGCTGAGACCCAACAAGCTCATTGGAAATGGAGCCTCGAGTTCCCCACACTCCCAGCTCTGCCAAGGGAGTCAGGAGTGGCACAAAATCCAGTTGATGGCAAGGAATAGGGATCAGATTTTGCAGTTGAAAGGAGTCAGCCACGCAGCTGTCACACTCATCTGCACATCTCTATCCATAAATCCAGAGCTCTGACATCTACAGCCCTTGCTATCAACATCCATATGAGAACGCAGAGGACTTGGAGAGGGAAATAACATCGCTGCGATGAGATTGTTTTATCTCCCTCCCTGGCTCTCAGGGGCAGCAGCCTGAGAGCTGGAGATGTGCAGAGCAGCTGCCAGCAGAGGGGAGGGAGGCACCAACACAGGAGCCTCTCTTTTCCCTGAGGATGCTGTTATTTTTCCAGCTTGCCAGTTCCAGTGAGTGCCTGCTGCATGTGTGTGCATATGCCAGCACTCTGCCCGGGAGAAAATGTGCTTTGGAAGCATCCAGCAGAGGCACAAACACACACAGCCAGGCTGAGGCTGCCCCAAACACAGCTTGGCATGGGCACAGGTGTTGCTTTGGGTTTTTTTAAAGTTCTTTTAAGCTTTCTGATGTTATTTTTGTAATAAAGTTTCTCACACACTTTTATGTAAATAATTATTGTTTTACATTCTTCTCTGGAGGAGGAGGAATTTGATGAACTATTATCTTGTCCAGTGTCATTGGAGAGGTGGCACTTTCATCCTCCAATCCACTGTCACTTTTGTAAGTTTATAAATATTGGAGTCAGGAAATAAACTTCCCTTCTTTTTCTTCTTCTTACCTCAGAATCTAGTGTCTGCATCGTTTTATTTCATGTCCTGTTACAACACACAGGTAAGAAGAGGAGCTGGGATTCTGCTCCCTGCTGTGGCCATTGGTGCCTTCCTGCCATCAGGACACATTTCTCACCTTCCCAGGTGAGAGCTGGAATTCTGCTGTGCCACAGGGATGGGAAAAGGGGAGATTCCTTCATCCCTGCAGGCACCAACAGCAGCTCCAGGCATGGGGAAGGGCCAGGACCCAATTTACAGCCCACACTCTTTGTGAGTTTCTATTTTTAACCTAATGATGGCTCTGTTCTGTTCCCTTCTCTGGTGTCACCTCACCAGGGCAGTGATTACAGCAAACCCCAACCCTACACCCACCACTGGGATGAGGTGGCCAAGGAGCCTCTTGGGATTTAGGCCTGACCTCCCCCCTCCCTTTGTGACTCAGGAAAATGGGAATAAAGAGACTTTGCAAAGTGAGACCTTCAGGAGAGTGAGAGTGACAGATTTCTCTGGAACACGTGTGAAGCACAGGGTATTCTCACTTATCAGGGAGTCTGGAGCACAGCTTGCTGCTCCTCACATCGACACCTCGGCGTGTTTGTTTCTCTGCAGAAAGGAGCCGCCTCTGCCACTCCAGATTTGGTTGCTTGGAAGAAAAGCAGGAAGTTTTTTTTTTTTCTGTTGCTGTCACCCAGCCCATTTTCTCCAGTTCCAAGCCTTGCTCTCCCTCCCTCAAACATCAATGCCTCACCTCAAAAATATCCCTGCTAGGAGTTTCCAGCTTTTGTCTGCTTCACCAGAACAATCAGATTTTCAGTTTTTTTGTGTGCTAAAAGTGTTTACCTTGTTATAATCTTGAGTGGGGCATTCTGAGGACTATCTAGATCTAAGGATTACATAAATCAAGTCAGACCACACGTCTGAGGCTGTGCCCAGAGCAGCAGGGCTGGCAGCTGATCAAGGCATGGAAATGCCCTTTCAGCTCTGCTCTCACCTGGCTGAGCCTGGCTCAGCAGCTCCTCACACAGGGCTCTTTATTCCCCAAGCTTTGCCAACACAGAGGTTTGGGTTCTGCAAGGCAGCACAATGACCTCGGAAAAGACAACAGGAATGATTTGACTGGAATGGAATCAAGGGACTGAGCTGCATTAACAACAGGAAATTGCTCAGAGAAAGAGCTTGCAATAACAGGCAGTTCTCCTGTCCCATGGCAACTGGGGATTAAGTGTGCATGTAGGTAGGGGATAAACATGCAGATCTGATCTGAAAAGCAGAAATTTACCTCAAAACAGTTCCACAGTTTTCAAATCTCCCTTATCTGCAGTGTTTTTCACAGCTACCTGCTGTTATCTCCAAAGGGCTTGCTGCTTCCACATGGGAAGGATTCACTAAGGAGGAAGGGCAGCTCCAGCTTCTCCAGCATTTTCTGTCTGTCCCAGAGGTGCAGCACATCTGGAAAGGAGTGCTGGCACTCTCTGGGAGCTGCTCAGGCTCCCAAAGGAGCTTCCTTAGGAGCAAAGCATTTTGTACCTTCACAGCAAGTTCCAGCCCCCTCCCTGACCTTGTCTCCCAAAGGGTTGGGGAATTTCCAGAGAATATCCCAAACCACAGAAAACAAACTCCACAATTGCACCCAGTGATCCCCTGAAGAAGAGAAGCCCTGGATGAACCACAGGCCCAGCTGTACCCCTGAAAAATGGCACAAAATGGCACAAAATGGCACAAAATGGCTGCTGGCAGCTTTGAACCTCTGCAAGGCCTCTGAGTTCACAAAGTCCTCTCCCCGTTCACACGAAAACTTTGTCTTGAAAAGCCTGATATTGTTCTGAGGATGATCTTGACCTTCATGGGCCTTGAAGGTAAATTCCCCCTGCTTGGTTCTGGCTGTACAATGCAATTATCAGCCCATTCTAATGAAATTCACCCCAAGCAGAGAGGCAGTGTGAGGCTCCTCGTGCTCAGCCAGGTTCTGTGCAGGGGCTGGGAATGAAATTCAGCTTTTTCTTCACTTCACGGGTCAATTCCAGCTCTTTCAGGCCTGGATGTGAAATCCCTTTTTAAACAATTGCCTGCCTAATTAGACAACTCTGGGATCATCCCATGCTCTCAGGGCAGCAGAGTTTCCTCAGCAGCTAACAAAGAGTTCACTTTGCTTTTTCCACACCTCTGGTGCCTAAAGCCTCCCTGGACAAGGAACAACTCAAAATTACGGGCAGAGGGCTCTTGTTTCTGAAATTCTTGGCTCTTGAGAGCTTTCCACTCCTTACTGTCATATTGCTTCAGTCTTTGGCGAGGTTTCCTCTCCTTTTCCAAGTTAGCAAGGCTGTGATCAGCTAATAGCTCAAAAAGGTAGCCCCCAAATTTAAACTCCTGTTGAGAGTTTCAAAAACCATCTCTGGTCTACATTTGGAGGTGTAACTTGTCCTGTGATGCCCTGAAATGTCCAAGCATTGGTTCTGAGCGGGAAGGAAATAATTAATGAGATAATTGACATGTTTGGGGGTGCTCCCAGAAGCACACGAGGTGTGCCTGCAGTGACCACCCTTCCCTGCCCTTGCACCCATGCCTGGTCACAGTGAGGGACCTCAGGAAAGCAGAGAGGTTGGAAAGGATCAGGAGTGAAAAAAACTGTCGGGGTTGAGCAAGAAGAGCCCCAAAGTCCTGCAGCTTTGTGTTGAGGAATGATGTCTGAGAGAGTCCTGTGGCAGCCACGTCTCCATTTCACTCCCTGCATCTCCATCCAGCCCAATTCTCTTGAACAGCATGGGGAGATGAGCAATTAGAGCCCTAATCAATAACAACCAGAGCCCTCCCTGCTCTGAGCTCCTTAATTGCCATCCTGGCATCAGGGGAAGGTCAGGCCAGGGCTGTGAAAGCAAACGGGGGAAGAGTTCCCAGTGCAAAGTGCAAACAAATCCCAGAGCTGGAGGTTCTGCTTCAAACCAGGTTTTGTTCAATGCCAGCAGGGAGGGGAGTGATGGTGATGCCTCAGGTTTGAGCTTTGATATTTTTCAGATTCTGTGCTGCTTTGGTGTGTGGGTCTGGGGTTCAGATTAGGGGAGGGTGAGCTCTGTGCACAGAGCAGGGAGACAAAACAATTCCTGCTCTAGCTGGGGACCAAGGAGAACCACCCAAATTTCAGGCCCAAGACCAGAAACAACATGGGCTGAAGAGAGAAAAACAAGGATGGGACTGCATGGGCTAAAGCTGGAACTGGACAATTAAATCCAATATGCAAATGGGGCAGAACTTATAAAAGTGAGAGACCCAGTGAGTGGTCGTGCTTTTTGTGACCATTTTGGTTCATGCTGGGTGTAGCCCTGACCGGGCTCTTGTGCTGCCCAAGGTGGATCCACTGAGGCCTTTTAATAAATCCCTGCTTTATTTTTTAACTCTGTCCAGCCTCTGTTCTAGCTCAGTCTTCACGAGGCATCACTGGGAGGAGATTCAGGGTTTGTGATTTTGGTGAGGATAAACCCAACCACAGCTGGCCAGATGTGCTCTGTGCAATTGCAAATCCCATTTTGTGGCATTCTCTGGGGATGTTTCCAGGCTCCACAGCCCAAACAGCACCTCTTGCCAAGGTCGCAGCCTTGGCCCTGTGGAAGCCCAGGTGTCTGTGAGGAAGCAGCTGCAACCACAGCTGGCCAGGGGTGGCCCCATCAGAGGTGGTTGGGCATCTCCAGCCACATCCAGGCCACCACTGCAGCAGGATCGCATCACATCCCATCCCCTCCAACATTCCAGCAGCATTCTGGTTCCTTTCCTCAGCTGCTGAAATTGGGAAAGGGTCCAGGCAGGACTAGGTCTGTGCTGCTTTCTCTCCCCAGTCACTGCCACCAGAGAGACAATTCCCAGCCAGGCCACCTCTCCCACATCTAAATGCTCCTCAGCTCCTCCCAGCCCCAGATAATCCTGATGAATTTTCTGAAATAACCCATATAAAACAGAAAACAAGTCTGGAAGGTTTTGTCTCTGAGGTAATTTACTAAATAGTCCATAAATGTCTAATTTAACAGGAGCCATCCTACCTTGAAATCACTGCCTGGAGAGTTCAGAAGCATATTTCCTTTTTGTGGTATAAGGGATAGAAAAAGAAATTCAGCAACCTCCTAAACCAGATGACTTTGTTTAAATTCCTTCCAGAATTGTGGTTTCATACCAAGAGACCCAGGCTTGCTACCAGGACATCTTTTTTCCAGGAAGATGACAATTTAATTGAGCCAGCATTCTCCATGCAGAAAAAAAGGGCACGGGGATATGTGAACTGACACAGGAGCATTTCTGTGAAACACTCCCTTGCTCGATGCTGAGTGTGTGCCCAGCCCTGCTCCTGCTCCTCGTGGCAGGAATGCCATGCCAGCCTGAAAACTCAAGTGCAGCTTAACAGATGAGCCTGAAGACCTCAAAGGAGCAGCAGGTCAGACCCCATCCCTCACAAACTGCCTGCTTGCCACTGAAAGTGAGGCCAGCTCGTCCCAGATGAGGATCCATCCTAAGATTTCCTACTGAAGCATTAAATTTGAGCTGTATCCTCACCACTGCTGCTTCCAACAGGGGTGGAGGTGTCACATTCACCAGAGATCTGTTTTGTCCTTTTCTTCCACTTCAAATGTCCCATCCCAAGTGCCAAAGGTGACGTTAAGCAAAGCTCTGTTGTCTCTGCCTTTCTCCCTGGCTATGCTGGAATCTTGAGGCAGCGCTGAGTGAGGACTGTCAGCATTCACACTCTTGTCACTGCAGGCTCCATCTGGGACAGAAATAAGCAGAAATTAGTGGCAGATAGGAAATAAAATCCTAATATATCCACTTGCAAGAGGGAGGCAGCTCCAGAGGGTCTGTGAGGCAAAGCAGCAGCAGCCC
This sequence comes from Chlorospingus semifuscus, assembly GCA_035048045.1. NCBI lineage: Eukaryota > Metazoa > Chordata > Aves > Passeriformes > Passerellidae > Chlorospingus > Chlorospingus semifuscus. Next base: position 4,280,012 of record JAWWMS010000091.1, read on the forward strand.
CTGGGTAAAATCAAGTCTTGCACAGCCAAGAGCCTCCATGGGCTGAGCAGAGCTGGAAAAGGCACCTGAGGAGCTGGGGCTGATGTGACTGCACAAAATCCTTCAGGATGGGGGTGATGGGGTCATTCCCACTGGTGCTGACAGCAGCACGAGGAGGTTTGGTGTCCTGGGCTGAGCACAGGGGTGAGGAACATCTGTGATGCTGAGTGTGGGATGTGGTTCCTTCACCCAGGCTGCAAACAGGGCCTGAGGCCATCAGGGGGTTTTGAACAGAATAGGGGAGCACCACGAGGTTAATTCAGGTCCTGTTGTGGTCACACAGTGAGGTGTTGGCAGACTGGGAAAGGACAAATTAATACAATCATCATGGAATTATCAAATCCCAGAGTGGTTTGGGTTGAAAGGACATCAAATCCCAGAGTGGTTTGGGTGGAAGGGAAATCAAATCCCACAATGGTTTGGGTGGAAGGGACATCAAATCCCAGAGTGGTTTGGGTGGAAGGGACATCAAATCCCACAATGGTTTGGGTGGAAGGGACATCAAATCCCAGAGTGGTTTGGGTTGAGGGGACATCAAATCCCAGAATGGTTTGTGTTGAAGGGACATCAAATCCCAGAGTGGTTTGGGTGGAAGAGACATCAAATCCCAGAGTGGTTTGGGTGGAAGGGACATCAAATCCCAGAGTGGTTTGGGTTGAAAGGGTGTTAAAGCTCATCCCACCCCTCTGCCATGAACAGGGACACCTTCCACTGGACATGCAGCCTGGCCTTGGCCTCTGGTTTTCCCAAACCCATAAAGCACAATCCCAGCTAAAAAGGCACCACAAACTCATCCCCACCTCTTCCCCTCCTGCAACATTTCCCATTTCAAGAGGAGAGATTATTGATTGTTCAGCTTGTTGTACAGGCTGGCATGATTTATTTAAGCATTTGCCAATAAACACCAGGATGGGAGGCTGTTTTTCCAGCATTCCCACAGTGGAGCACTAGAGGAAACAATAACCAGCCCTGTGATTGTTACTGTGGGACTTCTCCTGCCAATTACACTGAGTTACAAGTTTCAGTTATGGGATATAAAATAATTAACTTCATAAGGTCCAAGAAGAATTGCTTGCTCTCTAGGAAGGATCTTCTTCCTCTGCTTTTTTATGCCAACACAATGTATAATGACTGGAGGTTAAAAAAACACTCTGCAGACTCCACAGAACTCGGTATTTCATCACTTCTGCTGCTCAGCACCATTTTAATAACAAAAACAGGTTGTCAGGGTCATAAACCCCAGGTGAACATTCCCTTCCTGCCCACATTCCCCTGGCAGGAACAGGACTCTCAGCCAGAAGAGCACTGCATGAAAACAAAGTGCATTTAGCCACAGCTCTGGGAGATTTGTCATATAAGTTTGTGCTTAATGAAAATAAAAATCAAATTAAGGATCTCGCAAAATCTTCCTTGGGATTTTTCAAGTGATGAGATTTAATTAAAAGTAAGCAAGGAGAAAGGAAAGCATTGCATGGACTGAGAGGAATAACCCAGAACTGCATTCAGGACAGTGTGGGCAGACACTGGGAGGAGAAATGAGGAGCAGTGAGCCCTGGTGAGGAAGGATTTTTCTCAGGGATGGTTTCACCCGCTCAGAGCAGCCTGAGGGATCTCTGCAGACTGGAGCCGCCTCCTCCTATACTGGTTTAACTGGGATGGAAAGAGGGTGAGGGCTGGGACACAACAGAAGGGTGCTGTGGATTATTGATTTACATAAAATCATGGAATCCCAGAGTGGTTTGGGTTGGAAGGGACCTTAAAGCTCATCTCATTCCACCCCTACCATGGGCAGGGACACCTTCCACTACCCCAGGGTGCTCCAAGCCCCATCCAACCTTCCAGGGACACTTCCAGGGGCAGCCACAGCTTCTCTGGGAATTCTATCCCAGCCTCTCCCCACCCTCACAAGGAGGAATTTCTCCCTAATCTCTCACCTAAACTTCCCCTCTCTCAGTCTGACTCAGACTCACATCCATTTATTGACTCCTTTCAGCCCTAATAAATATCTGAGATGTGTAGCTGAAGGTTCAGATTACATTTTGGATCCAAACTAGGTCACATTTGCTTCCAAAGCCAAAAATAAGCTCTTATTCCAAAGCCACAGGATAAACAGAAGCCTTTCCATCATCATGGAGCATTCTTCAGCCTGATGTTCCTTTCAGAGCACAGACCCTCTCATGCATAAATGCCATGGTAGGACAAGGATTCAGGAGTGGCGGGTTAATGTAATAATGTTTTGCAAAATGAGAAAAATAATCAAATAAGCCCTCAAATGGAAATGTTGGCATTCACTCCCAACAGTGCAGTGTCAAAAAAGGAGATTATAATTACCTCTAAGGCTCACACCAGCAAATGCAGCTTCCCACTGGAGTTTTACCTCCACATATTAAAAAATCTCCAAATTTACAGGTATTGGCTCCATTAAGCCCTGTGGAAATCCTGCACTGTAAAGCTCATAATCCTCCCCTCAGACCTCCCAGCACCTGGGGGGTGTCCCCAGCTGAGGAGCAGGAAAATCTCTGTACCCAGAGCAATTCCCTCCTTTCATAGGATGTGCTGAGCAGCAATGACAGATGCCCGTGGATCCTCTGGGAACCCTCAGCTGCAGGATCTGATTTCAGCTCTTACAGGGTGATAATCCCTGCTGCAACAGCCACAGGCCTGGCTAAACATGAGAGGAAAGACTCAAATTTCCAGGTGATGCCTCAGGTTTAGCTTTGATATTTTTCAGGTTCTGTGCTGCTTTGGTGGGTGGGTCTGATCTTCATATCAGGGGATGGTGAGCTCTGTGCACAGAGTAGGGAGACAAAACAATTCCTTCTCTAGCTGAGGACCAAGGACAAATGATCCAAATCTCAGGCCCAAGAGCACAAACACCGTGGGCTGAGAGAGAAAAACAAGAAGGATGGGACCTCATAACATAAAGCTGGAATTGGACAATTAACTCCAATGTGCAAATGGAGCAGAACTTATAAAAGTGAGAGACCCCATGACCAGTCATCTATTTTGTGACCATTTTGGTTCATCTTGGGTGTGCTCTTGTGGATCTATTGAGGCTTTCTAATAAATCTGTACTTTATTCTAATAAATCCATACTTTATCACCTGCCCAAGGCGGATCCATTGAGGCCTTTTAATAAATCCCTACTTTATTCTTCAGCTCTGCCCAGTCTCTGTTCTAGGTCAGCCTTCTCAAGGCATCACAGGGGTGAGGTCTGAGCTCAGCTCAAGGGCTGGTTTTGCTCCTAAATGAGACTCAAAATCTTTTTTTTGGTTACTTCATTCCTGTTGTTCAATCCAAGGTGAAAGATCCCATCCTGCCCCTTCATCCCCAGGGTATTTTCTGGTGGCTGGGCATAACCAGAGATGGAGATGGATTTAGGAATCTCATGGGATTGCTGCTTCTCTGCTTTTGGCTCAAAAAAAGCTGAAGGGCTCAGAATCTTTCAGACAAGTCCCTCATACACCCAGATCCAGACACCAGTTTTGGTGTTGAGGCTTCCCAGTAACTTTTCACATTCTGCATCTACCCCCAGATTGGCAATTTCCTTTTAAAAACACCAATTTTATAATGTGCCTTTAAGATCAGAAAATAAAGATGTGGAATTAAATAAAACCCACAGCAAAACAGAAAATAAAGATGTGGAATTAAATAAAACCCACACCAGAATAAAACCCGTAGCAGAACCCTGTTGACCTACAGGCTCCAGGACTTCAGGAGGAATTTGCAGGCAATTTTGTGGCTCCTCTCCTTTGCCTCAGCTCCAACCACAGCCTCAGCACTAATAAATGTATTTACAAGTGGTTTTTGCTCACTCCACTGAATCAGCGTGCCCAGGGTGAGTTTCCAGGTCCTGACTTCCCCCTGGGATTTAGGGAAGGGGCTGGCTGCTGGCTGAGGTCTCTGATTTAATCACTCAACCTTACCCTTCCCCTTCATTTGCAAACCCACAAGGGCGTGTGAAGAGTTTGAGTCATCTCTGAGTCAGCTCCTCTGAGCACACAGAACCCGAGGCCAGCAGCTGCAGAAAGGGAATTTTTCTGGATGATGGAGATGGAACCATCCTGGCACGAAGGTCTGAGGCTCCAGGCACGGTAAGTCCTAGCAGAGGTGACTTCATTTAAAGGGAGAGTGAATCCTCCAGCAGCACTGGGAATATGGGGAGAGGGGAAATGATGGATTTTTCCTCACTGCTGACCCTGAGGAGGAGCCAGCATTCCTCAGCCTTCCCCTCTGCAGGCACCAGTGATGGACCATTGGGACCTGGTGGGATCCCTCCTTGTGCGGCTGAGCCAGAAAACATCACAGTGTGAAAAATGTGTATTTTATGATTGGCTTTTCACAAATATTAAAATTAACATTCTATGTGTTGTGTTAGAAAGTTATGGAGTATTAATTCTGTTAAGTAGTGTGTTAAGTATAGTTTTAGGTTATAACAAAATGTTAAAATAGAAACTATGCTATGTAGGATACTTTTTTTTTCTAAAGAAAGGACTCACACCAGATAGCAGCCACAGGACACCTGAATCTTTCAGAGAATTTATTGCTCCATTATCAGAAGAAACGAAATTCTTCCTGCCTCACTCAGGCAGGATGATGCCATCAGGATTCAGATGAAGAAGCTGACACTGACCAGACAGAATCCTGTGTTTGAATGGAATTTACGCATCATTTATGAATATTCAACAGGTTATTGTTTTAAAGGGTTAATCCTCTGTTAACGTGGGTCCTTTTGTGGGCTTATTTTGGATTGTCCATAACTCTTTGTTTCTATTGTCTCATATTGTTCTAATTCAAATTGTCCAAATTATTATTCCAATTATATTACTATTTTTGTAACCATTTTATTACTATTAAACTTTTAAAATTTTAAAACAAGTGATGGGTGTTTTTCACAACAGATATCTTAGAAACAGAGAAAGGTTTGGGCATAGGGAACCCTTAAACCCAAACCACAAACCAAACCCCTTGAGCTTTTGGAGGGACCTTAAAGATGGTCTAGTTCCAAATCCCCGCCATGGGGGTTGATTTGATCTGAATATGATTAGAAAGGTTGTGAGAGCAGGGTGCTCAGGGGAAGGGTGAAATGGTGGGGCAGGAGAGATCCACAAGTTTTTGGGATAAGAACCACTCAGGGGTGACTACAGGCTGATATAAAAAAAATAAATAAATACATAAATTAAAAAAAATTACATAAATACGGAAATACAGACATATTTTCTGAAAAATCCTTTGCTAGGATTTTTTCTCCTGAGAAGCTGAGAAGCCTCAGAGGAAAAGAAAACCAATAATTATCTGCTGCTGT
>JAWWMS010000091.1:4309637-4325187 GCA_035048045.1 Chlorospingus semifuscus
TCCACAGGCAGAGCAGTGGGGATGACTTTACCCTCTGTGTGAGGGGCTTTGCACCCACCTGGGTTGATGTGGGGCAGATGAGGAGATGTTCATGCATGGATTTGTGTTCTGAGAGCTGAGGGAAACCAACAGAGCCAGGGAATCCACAGGCTGGGATGATGCTTGTTCCAGAAGAGCAAAACAAATATAAAGAGGCCCCTCAGAAGCCACCCCAGCACAAATCCCAGAATTACAGGGATGCACCATTCCAGATGTCCTGTCAATGGTGCTCCTGTTTGGCAGGATCTCACTCAGGAATGGGGGCACTTTAGAACCCATTATTTCCCTCCACAGCAAATTAGTAACAGAGTTTGGATGTTCATTGACAGGAAAATCTTCCCATCCTTTATAGACTCCTGGGTGGCTTCCCCCTGAATCCAAATATCACATCATTTATTTAACTTAGAGAATAAAGTAATTAATACCAGGGAGTTCTGACTGCTTGGCAGGATGTGCTGTTACAGCTAACAAATTTTATGTCTTTAGGCTTCACAGCAGAACTTGATTTAATTTGTCCCAAGGTTAAGAAAGACAGCGAGGAAATTTGATGGCTCCAGATCACAAATTCACTACAATTTATCACCTTCACCATGTGGTGTGGACAGACACCACTTCCAGGTGGAGATGGCAGAAGTTTACTCAATCATCTTTGCTTTAATCCTGCATTCATCCATTATCTGCCACCATATGTCCCAAATATTCTGTGTCTCCCTGGGAGCTGCCTCCAGCCATGCCCAGCACCAGCCTGGCACATCCTTGGGGTGAGGACCCCCCAAATTTTGTGATGATGCAATTAAGACATAACACAATCCCAAGGAAAGGTAGGGAAGCATCTTAACTAGATTTCCCCCCTAAAAGTTCTGTTTTAACAGCATTTTGAAGAGTCAGGAAATTCAACAAAATGTTTTGAATTCTGGAGGTTCTTTAATTTTTGGTGAGAGAAGAGAAAGGGGAAATGGTGCACAGGGGCTGTTTCTTAGTCACATCCAGATTGCTGGATTAATTCCTGTGGCTGGATTTCCTTCCTTAAAGAACAGAAAAATGGAATAATTTCTTCATTTCATCATAAGCTGATGTTTTCTACAGAGAAAATCCAGGCATAAAAGGAAGAGCACACCAGGGACACACCAGCCCTTGGGTGAGGTGGTTCTTTTGGGACACAGTGGGACCATTTCCTGGGTCTCACTCTAATTATTTCTCATTAATCTGTGGGTTAATTAGCTCAGGAGCCTCCGTGGCACCTCCTCCATGCTCAGGAACCTGTCACAAACCCTTGGCAATGTTTCTCCATCACAGCCCAAGGCTGCCGCTCGCCGTGGCTGCTCCTACACAAACCACCTCACTGCTTCTTGCACTTTTTATCTCACTTAGTTCTTGTCTCTCATAATATTTAGAGGCTCTTTGGGATACAAATAGTATTGATTTGGATGTACAACCACCTAGAACAAGGAGGGTTCAGGTCCTCAGCCCAAATAATAAATAATAGTTAATATAGTTCAGACATGACCAGCCAGTTTCTACCTAAAAATGTCAATAAAGCAGGGCCATATTGATGCAAAGAGACATAAAATGTGAACTCCTTCAATCCAGGCACTTATTTGTCTCTGTTTCCGAGGCCAGGAAGGAAAGAGCTGTTAGCAGTGAATAGTATTTTATTAGCATCATAAACCCCAAGAGCAAAGTTTGTGTCACAGAGAGCTGCACATGCATTTGAAGGCTTAATTTATGTTCTTGACTCCTTCTTCTTTTTTTTTTTTTTTTTCCCCATAGAGGGGCATAATTTAAAATAAAGCCCAGTAGTGTCTGAAGGCACCTTTGGGTGAAGGGGATGTTGGTGCAAAACCAAGCCCACACCCTACAGAAATCCTGTCTGAGAGAGCTCAGTGGAATTGGAACATAAATCCATTCTGCAGAGCTCCATGGAAGCTTCAGGAAAACCACATTTTATGTTCACCAGATACTAGGGAATGCCAACAGCCCCAAGGAAGAGAAGAAGTGACTTCCTGAGGAACTCCAACAAATTAGCAGTGGAAACCCAGTGAGGACAGAAAAACCAGCATGGCTTTGGTGGCTTTCCATGAATTGGAGCTCAGCAGATCTTGAGCTGATGGGAGACACAGCAACCCCACCAGCACAGCCCCATCTCCACCCAAACCAATCCAGCAGGAGGAGTCAAAACTCCTGCAGCTCCAGCTCATTCTCCTGCATTCCCAGCATCTTCCTCTGGTCTGGCTCCTTTGGAGAAGGGTTGGGTTTCTGGGGATGCTTGGGAACAGATATTGCAATGCAACCACAATCAAGCCCTGGTAATCAGCAAATTACAGCTTTCCATACATCCCAAAGCTTTTAACTCCCAGCTGCTTATCATGGTGTGTTTACATGGTGACAATTCTGCAGAGCACGTTCTGTGCCTGTTCCAGAGCTGTAAACACAGCTTTAACGACCAACAGGCATTTATTTAACATTCTGCCTGTTTCAGAGAGAGAAAACAGACAAGGTGAGTGCTGGAAGCACAGAATTAAGGGTTTATGGCAAGGAAAAAGGCTGCACAAGGAGCTGTGGAAAAGCAGAACAGCATGGGGCAGCTTCTTCAGGAGCTGCCTACAGAGCAGGGAAGGTATTTGTGGCTCTGAGCAGTGAGGGGAGGCAAATCTCCTCTGTCACTGCACAAACACAAAGGTTGGGGAGCTCAGGAAGGAGCAGCCTTTGTTGGTAAAAATACTCCCAAGCTCTCTGCTCAGGCAAGGGCTGTGAACTCACACAGCAGCTCTGCACCTGGGAGGGAAGCGTGGAATGAGAGCTGAGCCCAGCTCTGGTCACTCATGGCAGCGGAGACCCTGAGGGGCTGGAGAGTGAACAGAGAAGGGAACAGAGCTGGGAAGGGGCTCAGCCTGGAGAAAAGGAGGCTCAGGGGGGACCTTGTGGCTCTGCACAACTCCTGACAGGAGGGGACAGCCCCAGGTTGGGCTCTGCTCCCAGGGAACAGGGACAGGAGGAGAGGGAACGGCCTCAGGATAAACAGGAGAGGTTTAAATTGGATTTTAGGGAAAAATTTCTCCATGGAAAGGGTGGTCAGGCATTGCCCAGGGAGGTTTGGATTCCCCATCCCTGGAGGTGTCCAGGGAAGAGCTGGATGTGGCACTGAGTGCTCTGAGCTGGGCATGGCTCAGCACACCCAACACAACTTTGTCACTGCCTTTGCCTTTGGAGTTCTCTCACCACAGCCAAATGTTTGCTGTTTACAGGGGCAAAACCACCCTGCAGAAAAGGCTGAAGCCCCCATTAAGACTTGATGATATTTTTAATTACCTGCTGTGTGCTGGTGCCTGGGGAGTTGCCTGCCCTTTCCAGCAGGCTCTGGAGTGCCACGTGCTGGGCCCTTTGCTGCTCAGCCACAAGACAAATGGGGTTTGCTGCCACAGGGATTTCACTTTCAGGGCAGCAGAGCACACAAGAGCTTTAGGATGTGATTTGCAGAGCACCACAAAGGTTGGTGGTGTATTTCTTCAAATGCAAACTATTCGCATGGGCACCAAACTGGGCTGAAACAAAACTAGCAGGGTCACCACTTCCTATCTGTCCTTCTGAAGGACAAAAGAGCAGTTTTATAGTCCTGGAATGGTTGCAGGAAAAGGAAATGAGAAAGGATCATTCTACTTGTCCTCCACCTTGAAACTGCAGATATTGCTCCATATAAAATCACACAATAGAACAGCATCTTTCTCCTTCCCTCTCTTTTTGCAATTTCTACTTTTTATTTTTCTCCCTCTTTTCTTTCACAGCTTTTAACCTTACCAAATTGTCCCTCTTAAATAATAATTAACTTCCTAGTTCAGCTGGGGAAGTGCTTTAAGGCTCCAGCAATTTTATTTTCTGTGTGACGCTGTGGGAGAGGACGGGAGGGAAAAGTTAAATCAGGAGGTTCCTCAAGAGTTGCCCCTCTAGAAAAACCATTCCATGGCTGTTCCTGGTGAAATGATCCTGCCAGAGCCCAGAGGAACCAGCAGAGTTTGCTCAGTAATTAATGGGGAGAGAGGAGAACAAAGGAAATACAGGAGCAGCCAATGCTGTTGACTGAACTCTCCAAAATGTTCTCTCCCAACAGAGCCACGTCTTGAGTTATGATTCCACACAACAAAATGATGGTGACCCAGAAAAAAGAGGAGAAATGAGGTGTCCCTTGTGCTTTGGGGCTGAACATGGCACTGAACAATTTGGGGCTGCTCTGCAGCACGACATGGGTGGAAAAACCCAACCACAAAGAGGGGGAGAGCACTTCCTTTAAATACAAACTGGACCAAATAAATTACAAATTCAATCACAGCAGTGCTTGCCAACAAGGAACTCAAACCACTCAGGCTCTGAGTTCCATGAATTAGGAGAGAGCAGGACTTGTGGGGAGCCATCCTGAACCCTCCTTGTGATCCTTGTGAAGGCTGAGCTGGAACAGAGGCTGGACAGAGTTAAAGTAGGGATTCATTAAAAGGATCTCCTCAATGGATCCACCTTGGGCAGCAAAAGAGCCCAGCCAGGGCTGCACCCAAGATAAACCAAAATGGTCACAAAATGCACGACCAGTCACGAGGTCTCACTTTTAAGTTCAGCTCCATTTACATATTGGAGTTAATTGTCCAATGTTCAGGTTATGAAGTCCCATCCTTCTTGTTTTCCTCTCTTCAGCCCACGTTGTTTTTGCTCTTTGGGCCTGAGATTTGGTTCATTTGTCCTTGGTCCCCAGCTGGAGCAAGACTTGTTTTGCCTCCCTGCTCTGTGCAGAGAGCTCACCCTCCCCTGATATGAAACTCAGAAGTGCACACTGAAGCAGCACAGAATCTGAAAAACGTAAAAGCCAAAACCTGAGGCATCAGTTGTAATGAAATAATGAGGTCTGAAGTGGGGCAGAGTGTGCTGGGCACAGTCTGACACTCACTGAGAACCACAGAAGGAGCAGAATGTTCACTCAGAGCATTTTTCTCCTGCTAAATTGCTCATTCAGCTACCTGTGTGTTGGGGAAGGGAGACCTGCTCTGCTGTAGTTACAGAAGTGTTGACAGCAAACAAAGCAGCCTGACCTGCATCAGCCCAGGGGCTACAGCGTGTTCCAGGCACTGAGCCCTCAGGGGAGCTGGGTTCTGCACATCCCCGGTGAGAAAAGCATGTCTCAGCTTTGCCACCACTGAAGCTGAGAGCAAAATCAGAGTCCCTGGGGTTCCCCTGGCTCCCTGCCTCGAGCAGATAACCCCAGGAGCCGGGGATTATTAAATCCCATCCCTCTGCCAGGTCGATATCCGAGCTCTCTCCTCTTGCTGACCTATCCCACCATGAATAATGCACGAGCTGCCGGTGGGGCAGCTCCGGCTGGAGCCCGGCCAGCCAAAGGGCTCTCTCAGCAGATCAAAAGCCAATCAAGTTCATTTCAATATTTATGTTTAATCCTTCATTCTGAAATGATAAATATTTCATGCTACGCCCTTACAGGAAAGCAAAGCCAAGCAAAAGCAGAGGAGACACCGGCCCAGACAGAGCAGCTCTTTCATGCTAATTCCTGTCCAGGCAGACACAGCTCCTGATGCCATTAATATTCCTCAATCAACATGGATTATTTATTTGAGTCCTGACAGAGCCTGCAAGGACAGAGGTCAGAGCTGAGGAGCACAGCAGGCATGAAGGGAGGTTTGATTCCTGGAGCCAGAGTTCATTTGTGGAGCCACGTTTGATTCCTGGAGCCACAATTCATTCCTGCAACCATGATTCATTCCTGGAGCCAGGTTTGATTCCTGGAGCCAGGCTTGATTTCTGCAGCCTCAATTCATTCCTGGAGCCAGGTTTGATCCCTGGAGCCAGGTTTAGGATTGATTCTTGGATCCAGGTTTGATCCTTGCAACCATGATTCATTCCTGCAACCATGATTCATTCCTGGAGCCAGGTTTGATGCCTGGAACCAGGGTTCATTTGTGGAGCCACATTTGATTCCTGGAGCCAGGTTTGATTGCTGGAGCCAAGTTTAGGATTCATTCCTGGAGGCAGGTTTGATTTCTGGAGCCATGATTAATTCCTTCAGCCAGGTTTGATCCCTGGAGCCAAGTTTGATTCCTGCAGCCATGATTCATTCCTGCAGCCAGGTTTGATCCCTGGAGCCAGGTTTAGGATTCATTCCTGCAGCCAGATTTCATTCCTGCAACCAGGTTTCATTCTTAGAGCCAGGTTTGATCCCTGGAGCCAGGTTTAGGATTCATTCCTGAAGCCAGGTTTGATTCCTGCAACCAGGTTTGGTTCCTGGAGCCACAATTCAGTCCTGCAGCCAGGTTTGATCCTGGAGCAAGGTTTCATTCCTGCACCCAGGTTTCATTCCTGGAGCCATGATTCATTCCTGGGGCCAGGTTTGATTCCTGGGCCAGGTTTAGGATTCATTCCTGGAACCAGGTTTGATTCCTGGAGCCAAGTTTCAGTCCTGGAGCCGGGGTTCATTCCTTGGGGGCTTCCACCAAGGTTTCCTTTTCTGGCCTGGTGTGAATATCCCATGGCAGCATCCCGGTGCTCTCCCAAATACTCTCCCCATCCCACCCTGGCCTTCCTCAGGGTTATCCCAAACCACAGATCCCCTCAATAAACCCCTCAAGCAGGGTTTTCCCAGCAGCTCCTGTCAAAGCCCTACCAATTTTGATATTTGATATTTTTAGATCTATTTATCGCAGCAGACAAATTAATATTTTGATATTTGATATTTTTAGATCTATTTATCGCAGCAGACAAACCCCTCAGGCTTTTTTTGCTGATAATCTCCATCACCTGTCCATTTTCCACACACTTTGACCTGGAACAAAGCCAAGAGTGGATGCAGGAGGAGGCAGCACCCTGTGGGTTTTGTTGGCAATCAAACCCTGCCCACCTGGGAAGCAGCGAGGAGGAGAACCCTGGATTAAAGAGATGCAAATGAACTGAGGATAGAAGAGAAGCTGCTGAAAGGTAACTCAGAGTTTTCTCAGAACCCACCTGCTGGCTTCTCTAATCATGATTTAAAGGCAGCACCCAATTCCTAACCAACAGTGTGAGGAACAAAGCATTTTTGATGGGGATTCTGTGTTCCAGGGAGAACCATTTAATAAGTTGCACTCAGGAAGTCTCTGTTCCCAATAAAGACTTAACAAAGTTAATTAGACTAAACAGTAATTATCATGTCTCTTCATTGTTCAATTATCTTGCTGAACTGGTGTTTCCTGATTAATTTTCTGATTAAAATGTATTAAATTGAAAAGCACTTGCAAACATGAGATGACAGGCTGTCTCCCACGCAGCAGGATTTCCGGAGGTCAGGGAGGCAGGGATGCTCGGCACTCACCCCCAAACAGGCCAGCTCCACACCCCACACAGCCAGGAGCCCAAATCAGAGCCTTCACTGATGTGATCTCCAGTTTGAGATCCCCCAACTCATCCCTGGTGTGTTCCTGCCCTGCACAGCTCCTCTTCCAGGCTCTCCGTTATCCCTGCACTGAACAGAGAGCAGCTGGGGCTGCCCCATCCCTGGCATCCAAGGCCAGGTTCGACAGGGCTTGGAGCATTTTGGGACAGTGGAAGGTGTCCCTGCCCATGGCAGGGGGTGGAACAGGATGGGCTTTAAAGTCCCTTCCAACCCAAACCAGTCTGGGATTCTGGGATTCCTACCCCTGCACAATTTTACCTTTCTCTGAGGGTTTTCCACAAGCACAGCTGCAGTCCCTGTGCTTGGAGCAGCTCTGCAGCACAGAAGGGAGGTCCTGGAGCCCTGTAAAGCTGTTTCCAAGTCCACTTTCTCTGGACCATGGCAGAGGGTGGAACAGGATGGGCTTTAAGGTCTCTTCCAACCCAAATCAATCTGGGATTCTGGGATTCCTCCTCTTCCACAATTTTACCTTTCTCTGAGGTTTTTCCATGCACAAACACAGTGCAGTACAAGCCCCAGCTGCTGGGAGCAGCTCTGCAGCACAGGAAGGGGGTCCTGGAGCCCTGTAAAGCTGTTTCCAAGTCCAGTTTCTCTCTCCCACTGGATCCCACAGTCTGGGCTCGCTGAGCTCCCACCCAGCTCAGGCTGTGCCTCCCATCTGTAAAACCATAGAGGCACTTTCTGCTCTCCCACCCTGACAGCAGCCAGCACAGAGGAGGAATTCCCACAGCTCAGCTCACCCATGGAATCCCTCCAGCCCAGTGAGCACCTTTAGGTCTGGCACTGCATCTCCTGCAGCTTCCAGCATTGTTCTGCACTTCTCCCAGGAGCTCAGCTCCCCTCTGATTGTGTTTAACATCCCAGCCTGCCTAAGCTGGCCTGATCAAGGCCACTCCCTGCATCCCTCAGCCAGATTCTTCTGGTGAGATGAACAGATTTCCATGGATCATTCCAACCTGCAGCACTTTGGTATCAAGCAGCAGAGACAGCCCTGGTGCTCCTGAGCCACCATAGCCTCGCTTTCCAAGGCCCTGCTTTAGTATTCACCCCTGGCAATCCAGAAATCACTGGCATTTTGAGCAGCTCCTCACACCATTTGCATATCTTTTATAAGACAAATCAGAAAAGGGGATTAATTTTCCTTTCTTCACTTGAAGATCACCTGTGGCTGGCAGGAAACAAACAAATTCATCGCCTCCTTCCCCAAATCCTTGCGATTAGGTTATTAGAGCCCCAGACTTATTATAAATTATTGAAAGGACACAGCTGAGCCCAAATCCCACAGAGGGCTCTCTTTGTCTTCCACAAGGCTGGCAATTCTTGATTAACTCCCGTGCAGCACGAGGCAGGAGGGATGAGCAGCACCGCTGACATTCCGCGGTGCCGAGCGCAGTGCTTGGCTGTGCAGGGAATCTGAGCTCCCAGCACACAGCCCAGCAGCTACAAAGGAGTTTTCTTCCTTTTCTCCTCACCCTCTTGGAAAATCAACACCAGCCTTGCTGCTGCTGCTGGGACCAAGCCAGGTTGGGGGGCTTGGAAAGGCAGAGAAATGTCTGTTCCTTTTGGATATCCATCTTCAGTCCTGCAAGGGCTGTTCCACAGGTTCAGCTCCTGTTAACTCCACAATTTCAGCTCCAAGGGAGTTAACTCCACAGCTTCAGCTCCAAAGGAGTTAACTCCATAGTTTCAGCTCCAAAAGAGTTAACTCCACAATTCCAGGTCTAAAGGAGTTAACTCCATAGTTTCAGCTCCAAAGGAATTAACTCCACAATTTCAGCTCCAAAGGAGTTAATTCCATAGTTTCAGCTCCAAGGGAGTTAACTCTACAACTTCAGCTCCAAAGGAGTTAACTCCATAGCTTCAGCTCCAAAAGAGTTAACTCCACAATTTCAGCTCCAAAGGAGTTAACTCCACAGGTTCAGTTACAAAGGAGTTAACTCCATAGTTTCAGCTCCAAAGGAGTTAACTCCATAATTTCACTCCAAGCGAGTTAACTCCACAGTTTCAGTTCTGAGAGAGTCAACTCCATAATTTCAGCTCCAAAAGAGTTAACTCCATAATTTCAGCTCCAAAGGAGTTAACTCTACAAGTTCAGCTCCAAAGCAGTTAACTCCATAGGTTCCAGCTCCAAAGGAGTTAACTCCATAGTTCCAGCTCCAAGGGAGTTATTCCATGGTCTCACACACTCCAGGTATGTAAACCTGGAGTGGCAGCAGCAGGGTTTGAGGTTCCTCCTGCTCAGTGCCTTGTTTTGCCCTGTTTTAAGTCACTAAAAAAGCAGGGGAGGTTCTGAAAAGGAGTTAACTTTGTTTGTGATGTTGAAGCCTCCAAAGGGAGCTGCAGCTCAGCTAAGAATAAGTCTCTGTCTATGAGCTAAGAGCTCACACCTCCAGATAAGATAGAGACAGAAGCAGCATTTACAGCAGCTCCATCAAACACACTTAGGCTGAAGTGTTGTTACAAACACTTACCACTGGTTTAGACTTATTCCAGAAGCCAAGCCAAAAAGAAATTGAAGCCAAATAACCCAAGTAGTTTTGCTTTTCTTTCTGATTTTTAATTTTTTTTAATTTTTTAATAATCATATAATCATAAGTAGTGAATCCAAGGGCTTCCTGGGTCCTGAGCTATCATTTGGCAATTATAAACCCCAAACCTAATGACTGGGCTCTGCCAGTGTCCCTCTGTGCTCACAGGAACATTTCTCCTGCTGAAAGGAGATGTCCACAGGGAGTTCGCTGTGAAATGCTGGATTTCAAAAGCCTGCAGCAAGTTGATTCATGTCTATTTAATTTCTCCAGGCAGTTTCACTGGAATGCTGTATATAAATAAAATCCAAGGCTAGCAGCAGAGATGGACCAAGCTGAGGAAGGACTGTATGATTTTAATTAAACTACACACACAAATCAGGCAGGAGTGAAGGTGGAAGAGGAGAGAGAGAGAGAATTCTATCACTGGAGATAAGCCAATATTTTTGAGCAGGGAAACAAATAACCATTTACTGTGAAAAGTCTGATTTCAAAAGCAGCGTTTTGTCATTGTGCTGATTTTCATAATCAATTTAAATCTGGAAGAAACCAGGCTTGAGCCCAGCAAACAAAGAGCCTGAACGGAAGTTAATTAGACTGTATCAGCTCAGCCTTCTCATCCTTTACTCACTGTGGAGCTTTATGGGCTCCAGCAGGCTCTTCACTGCCAACCCTGCTTTGGAGACAGCTCTGCTGGGGCCACAAGGCTGTGTCCTGCAGTGTCCTGTGCAAAATCCACAATGCCAGAGTGGGGCAGGGTTATGGGGCCACAGAGGCTCAGCAGGTGCCATCCCAGGGCCCAGCAGTGTGTGCAGAGAGCTCTGGGACACCTTCACCTGGGGATCTGCCACATAAACTCATTTTGGGGGATGAATCCCACAATCCCAGAGTGGGGCAGGGTTATGGGGCCACAGAGGGTCACCTGCTCCAGCAGGGCCATCCCAGGGCCCAGCAGTGTGTGCAGAGAGCTCTGGAACAGCTTCACCTGGGGATCAGCCACACAAACTCATTTTGGGGGATGAACCCCACAATCCCAGACTGGGCAGACTGGGAGGGCCCACAGAGGCTCAGCTGGTGCCACCTCAGGGCCCAGCAGTGTGTGCAGAGAGCTCTGGGACAGCTTCACCTGGGGATCAGCCACATAAACTCATGTGGGGGATGAATCCCACAATCCCAGAATGGGGCAGGGTTAAGGGACCACAGGGCCCAGCCCAAGTGCTGGGAGGTCACAGCCACCACCTGCTGATGGCACAGGGAGGGATCCTTCACTTCAGCTCCTCAGGAGTTCTACATGCCCAGCCCAGAGAGGGAACAGGGACAGCCCTGAGCCATCTGTGCCCTGGCAAGGTGATGGCCTTGGTGACACCACTGGAGAAGGTGGCAAAATGATTTCCTTGTGAATGAAACACAGAGAGAGCTCTGGAACAGCTTCACCTGGGGATCAGCCACATAAAGCCATGTGGGGGATGAATCCCAGAGTGGGGCAGGGTTAAGGGGCCACAGAGGCTCAGCTGGTGCCACCTCAGGCCACAGGGCCCAGCAGTGTGTGCAGAGGGCTCTGGAATGTCCCCGGGGAGGGACAACCCACAGCCAACCCTCCCTGGGCTCAGTTCCAGTGCCCTCAGTGCAGTTCTGCCTCCTGGGCAGGGGAATTGCTGGGAATTTCTGGGAACCCAGCAGCTCTATCCCATGGCAGAAGTGTTTTCACAGCTCCCAAAGCCCTGCAGCACTGGAAAGGAGCAGAGGGCTTGGCTGAGCCCAGTGTGTGGAACTAACACTGCTCTGCCAGGTGCTGCACTGGCTTTTACAGCAAAAACAAACAGGGCTGTAAAAAAGGAAGAGGCTCTCAATAAAAAACAGGATATTTGGAGCTGAAGGGTTGTTTTCCTACTCCAAGTGAAGCTCCCACAAGGCTTGGAGTTGGTGATAGGGGCTGGAATTGTGAGGCTGTGCCAGGGGAGTGTTTAGGTTGGATTTAGGGAAGGGTTTTTCCCTCAGAGGGTGCTGGGGCACTGAAATGTCACATTCCTGAGGCTGCTAGAGCTCCAGGAATGCTTGGACAACACTCCCAGGGTGGGATTTTGGGATTTTTTGTGTGTGCAGGGCCAGGGGTTGGACTGGATGATTCTCGTGGGTCCCTTCCATGATTCTGTGATTTTTTTCCAGTACAGGGTTGCTCCCAGAAGACAGAAAAGCTCTTCCAGTTTTTTCTTTCCTGCAGCACTGCAGATGCAGGTTGGCATTTTTGAAAGAACACTGGAGAATTTCCCCACTCCTCTTTGAAAGCCCCTTTGAGTCCTGTCCTGTGGATGCACAGAGGCCCAGAAAATGAAAGTTCTCCAGCCCTGCTCCATTCAGAACCCAAGGCAGGGAGGGTTTCTGGAGTAAATTCTCTCTTTGGGTGAGTGCTGTGCTGCCTGACAGCAGCAGCAGCTCCAGCCCAGCTGCTCCAGCCTTGCAGCTGAGGTGATCAGCAGGAAAATGGGCCTGGGCTCCATCCCTGGTGCTTCCTGAAGCGAGTCCAGCTGTGACCTGGAGATGGTCTCAGCTCATGCTCTGCCTTGGAGCTGTGCCCTGCCACCTGCCTGCCTGCTCAGGCTGCAAACTACACCTTGGGGGCTGCTCCTGCCCCTCACAGAGCAACCCCAGCTGCAGCCTTCAGATAATGCAGAACTACAGAGAAATATCAGCATTAAATGCTTCCAGAGGTTGTTTACTCCTCCAGGCCAGTGATGCTGCTCTGTACAACCATGTTGGGCACAAATGGAGATACTGGGGAGGGAAAACCATGGACTGCACTCAGGTCCAGCCTGATCCCAAGCAAAGGAGTCATTAAGAACTGGAATATTTCAATAAAGCCCAAAACCTCAAGGAATAAATGTTCCTGGTGTGTTTAACAGCACACCAGCCTCCGGTGTGTGGAAAGAGCAAGGCAATTAATGAGGTAAATTTAGCACTCCAGGCTGAGGTGTGCAGCTCCCACAGCAGCTGAAACACAGCGACTGAAATAACATTGATCAGAAAGATCAGCCTGCCTGAGCTGGGGCTGCTGCTCCTCTCACCTGGGAGCCCCTGCTCACTGCCTCACCTGTCCTCCGGGAAACCCTGCCAGGGTTCTGATGGTGGCTGCAGCTCACACAGAGGGTTTGGGTGCTCTTGGAGCCCTCACTGAGACCTCATGGGCTGTTCCCTGGCTTGTGAAGCAAATATGGAATGAGCAGATGGTGCTTTTCCCCCACTGCTCAGTCCCCACTGAGGTTCAAAACCAATGGAAGGAGAGGCCTTTTGCAAAATAAAAAGGAAAAAAGAAGTAGAAACAAAGTTTTCCAAGCTGTAGGATGCCATGGATGCAAAAGTTTTCATGGTCTTATAAACCAGCTTGTTAAATTTGTGGGACACAAGTGCTGCCAAGAAAACAGGCTCACAAAGCTGATCCTAATCTCAACATTCAAGGCCAGATACCTGAATAGACAATAAAAACCACAACACCTTTAAACAGCTGTGAAACCTGACTAAATCCTGACTAAATCCTTGTATTCCCTACTAGCTGTGCCATGAGAACATCAGCCATTCTGTCCAGCAGAATGCACAGCTCTGCCTTCCAGTAAAATGTGATTTTTCCAAGCATTAAAAAGATAGATGGTGTTGAATATTCAAGGACGGGCAGAGGGACTGATTACAACAATAAATGTTTGGGATGAGGTGGAAAACTTCACATTTCAGTGTTGAGAAGGTGTTCTGATTCCAAAGGGACACAGCAAGGCCTCCCTGAGTGAGTTACCCCCTGCTTGGGCTGGGATCAGGAGGGCATCAGGAGGAACACTTAAATGAGCATCATTTTTCTGGGAAAATCCCACTTTTCCCCTCAGAAGTAATGATGCCAATTGTCCCACAAAGACAAAAACCCCATGAAACACCACAAACACCATGGCAGGGGGGGGACACAGCAACACCCACCCCATCAACCTGAGCCCAAACCCCTCCAGTGCTGTTTACACCAGTTATTATTTCAACTTTTGGTAATTAAATATCCTCAGTTTTTATCAGAGCCACTCAAAAGCCCAGCAGTGGGGACTGCAGCTGCCTTTGAACTGATGAAATGTTTTCCCTGCCTTTGAACACACTCTCTGCCTGTTCCCAGCCTGTGGCCACCCAGTTTGCCCTGAGGTGCCTGGCACTGGAGTCTCCAGGATAAAAGGAGCAGCTTGGAAGTGGAATTAGTGTCCTGCATGGAAGGCTGTACTCCAGGCAGAATCAAAAGAGGAAATAAAGACCTGAACTAAGCAAAATCTGCATGCAGATAATTAGTGAAACTTCCGAGTCTTGCCATGGAACTTGTAGAAACAGAAATTTGGAAATCATGCAGTCTGTAGCAAGGAAAACCATTAGGTTTTAAGCCTAAAAAAAACCATGCCTAGTTTTAATAAAATCTAAAAAAAAATATTGAAATAAAGTCTATTGGATTAAAAAAAAATGTAGGAAGTACCTAAATTTGGGAGGGGAAAAAAAGTAATACAAAAGAATGAAGTAAAAAAAAAGGATTAAGAAAAAAAAAAAGAAGAAAAAAAAGTAATACAAAAAAAAAGAAGTAAAAAACAAAAGAATGAAGAAAAAAAAAGAAGAAAAAAAAGTAATACAAAAAAATGAAGTAATAACTTAGGGAGTACAATCCACTATGAGATTAAAAGTGAAGTAAAAAAAAATGAAGAAAAAAAAGTAATACAAAAAAATGAAGTAAAAAAAAAGAATGAAGAAAAAAAGGAAGAAAAAAAATAATTAAAAAAAAGAAATAATAACTTAGGGAGTGCAATCCACTATGAGATTTCTTGAGGGCTAGTATGGGCCTGAGAATATTCTTGCTAAACCAAACATATGCATACTGTGGTTGAGAAGCAATACATCAGACTTTCCTTAAAGGCTCATATTTATTTATATATAAATAAATAAATATATTTATTTATATAAATATATTTTTAATATATATATATTTCCTGCAAAGCAAAGGTTTGGAGGACAGCTCCTGTGTGGGGTTGTTTTATTGTGATTTTTAAAGTGTCTGCAGGACCCTGGGCGTAACTGAGGGGTGACCAGCTGTCTCCCTGTTCTTTTGAGTTCTTCTAAGCCTTCTGATGTTTACATTCTTGTAACAAACTTTCTTTGATGTAAATAATTGTTTTGCATTCTTTTCTGGAGGAGGAGAAATTTGATGGGCTGTTGGTTTGTCCAGTGTCATTGGAGAGGTGGCACTTTCACCCTGCAATCCACTGTCACTTTTGGAAATCTATAAATGTTGGAGTCAGAATTAAACTTCCCTCTTTATTACCTTGGAGATTCCAGTGTCCACGTGTTCCAGATTGCAAGGCAGGATGAATTCTATTATCATCTGTATGGCAGTGGTCTTGTCTCAAGTGGGCAGTTTGCCTTATCTCTCTCTGAGTGATCACAATCATTCCTCTCTAGGGAGGGGACATCTGCTGATAACAGCCATTGAATGTCCCTGCATGGCTGATAAGAACTGCAGCATCCCATTGGGAGATGTGAGCCCAGAGGGAGGAGCCAAGCA
>JAWWMS010000091.1:4360190-4372066 GCA_035048045.1 Chlorospingus semifuscus
GAATTGTTTTGTCTCCCTGCTCTGTGCACAGAGCTCACCATGCCCTGATATGGAGCTCAGACCCACACACTAAAGCAACACAGAATCTGAAAAATATAAAGCTAAAACCTGAGGCATCTCTTTTTGTCTTGTTAATGAGGTGGAAATAAAATTTGATCAATCAATCAATCAAAGGCAAAAACTTTGAAGACTTTAAGGCCTTTCAACTCTTAGGGTTTAATGTCAGTCTGGCAAGGATCTGCAGCTTTTTAAAGCACACAAGCACATGAAAACCTCATCTTGTGGTGTTGTTCACTTGTTTATCTCCAATAACGTCCATGCTGTCTTCTGTCTCTGGTCACTGCAGAAAAGACAACAGGGGCACACTGTGAGCCCTTAACACTAGCAGGTGATTAAAATAGATTAAAATATTCCTGTTCTAAAATCTCCTCAATTTTAATTCAGCTTCTTGATTTTGAAGAACCTGGCTTCGGTGTTTTGTTCTAGCAACTACACACGATTTCAATTTGAACTTTAAGTCCAGAAAAGACACTTTGGCCACTATCTGCAGGTTTTTTGCTGTTTAGGGGGATTTTCCCTACACAACCCTGAATATTTGTTGAGTTGGTCTCTAGTGGACTATGAAGGCCTTCTTGTGTAAATCCAAAATTAAAAGCCAGATATGATAAACCTAAAGGGAAATGGAGAATTTTCTGCCTCTCACTTTTAATTTAGTCTCATTCATTGTTTTTATTTTTCTCTCCTTGTTTTCTGTCCCCTTCCAACCCACCACATTCCCACTCAAATTTTATCATTATCTTGGCACTTTTCTTTCCCCTCCAGCCAGTCTTTCCTATATGCCAGGCTTCATATTACTTAACAGTGAAGTGAAAAGAATGAATGAATGAATAAATAAATACAAATCCTTCATGGGAGGAATAAACTCAAGAACCTCATGCGTATTTAAATTAAATTTGGCTTGGAGAAAAATAAAAGTTCCTCAAGCCCTCCAAATTTTAACACTTTTTATTTGAAGTATTACAGATGGAGCACATCACACATCTGCTGGGCTCTTCTCAAAAAAGGGCAGGAAGCAACACTTGGAGTTATTTGTGCTTTCAATATTTCTACTGTGCCCACTGAAGAATAAAAATCCTGCTGGCAGCCTTGTTCTTAACTGATTTTTACATGATCAGGGACATCAAGGAGATGGAAATGATTTAACTTTGCAGATGTGGACTGGAAAAAAATCTGATTAAGCATTCTTGCTGGGACATTAAATAGTTTAAACTTAATCTTCCATGATGATATTCTTATGGGTCTGGCAGAAAAGAAAAAAGAGAAGGGACATAATTGAGGCATGAATTATGGAATAGTAATACTATTATAAAAGAGATGGTTTTGTGATTGGCAGCAGAACCCCTCAAATTTAAATGCAGACCTCTGCAAACCTGTATTTAGTAGAAAGTGTTTATTAGGGCATAGTTCAGTCTGAAATTAAGACTTCTGGTTTTGGGCTCCTCTGGAAGAGCAGGTCACAAGCAGGAAATAAGAATATATTTTATATATATATATATATATATAAATAAAATATTGTTTGGAAAGTCATCAAGGAAAAATTGACAGCTACATCTTTCTGGGAAGCAAACAAATTAACATTGCAAAATTCCCTCCCATTTATAAAAATATGTCTTCTGAACTCTTGACAATCTTCAGTATTTCCTGCAGATGCCAAATTAATATTGCTTCATCTTGTGGAGCGGTCTGGGGCAAGAACAGTCTCAGACAGGCAATTAGGAACTGCATCTTCTAGAGATTGTCCAAAATTGAGTATATTCAGGCAGAACTGCACAGAGCTGTCTGCTTGTGTTGCAGGCATAAAAAAAATGTTAAATAATAAAAGCAGAACAGCAAAACTCCAGCATACAGAGGACAGAGCCGTGAATATCAAGTGGATTAAATTCATTTGCAGAGCAACTGGTGTCTTGTCACCACACGTATTTCCATCTTCCCACAAGGACAGCTCTTGTTTTCTGGTTTAAAGCAGTGTTTGAAAATAAAATATGCACCTCCTGGAGGGAGCCTCAGCTTACAGAATGGTGAGGCTCATCCTGACATGATTCAAGGTTCTCACCTGCAGCAGGTTTTGTCACCAGGGGGGAAGGGAGGAGGGTGGGACCCTGCTTTGGGCTCCTGTTTGTGGCTGAAACGAGGGGACAGAAGGAACAGCTCTGCTTTGCTCTCTGATGGCTTTGGAAGAAAGGCAGGACACATGTGGGGATATTGAGCTTCTCTCATGGAACACAGGGTCAGATCAATAAGGATGGACTGGTTTGTTTCCCACCTTCTTGAGAGCAAGTATCCCCATTACTGGGGGCTTTAAACAAGACCAGCTTTTTTCTGATATTCCCTCTTTTTCTAATATTTTGTAGTTTACCTCTTTATTTATTTTTTTGGTCTTTAACTTTTATAATTTTTTGAGGTAAACATTTCATAGCACTGTTAGTATCTCAAACTCAAGCAAAATAAATTTTTTTCTTCATTTTCCATCTAAATAACCTTAAAGTGTTCCCCATGATGTTGTATTTGCAGGGACCCCCGTGGCAGGGAGGAATGATGAATCAGACTCCACATTCTCAAAAGGCTAATTGATTATAATACTATTACAAAGTAATATTCTATTTTTATTAATATTATAATTATTTAATTATATTAAAGAATACTTTACTATACTAAAGAATACAGAAAGGATACTTACAGAAGGCTAAAAAGATAATAATGAAACTTGTGATTCTCTCCAGAGTCCTGACACAGCTTGACCCTGATTGGCCAAAGAGTGAAAATAACTCACACCAGAATCCAATGAAACAATCACCTGTGGGTAAACAATCTCCAAACATATTCCACATGAGCACAACACAGGAGAAGCAAATAAGAATTGTTTTCCTTTTTCTCTGAGGCTTCCCAGCTTCCCAGGAGAAAAATCCTGGGTGAAGGGATTTTTCAGGGAATGTGAATGCCACACATTACACAGCAGGAAGCACCACACTCATTCCCAAGAGAAAACTGCATCCTAAAGGTTCCTCACTCCCCACTCCATCCCATCCTCCTGGGAACGGAGTGAGGAACCACTGGAAACACCTCAGCAGGGGATGAAGCTGCCTCATCCTCACCTGGGGGTCTGAATCCCACCTGGATGGGGCTCCCTGGCAGGTGAGATGAACCTGTAGCTCACCCTGCTCCTAAAAACCTCAGTCTCCCACAGATTCCGTGGCATCATTTCCCAGGATGTGCTAAAATTAGGAGGGGAAAAAGGTGCCCTGATTGAAATTCACCCTCCAGGCAGGCTCATTTCAGAAACTGCAGCTACACACTCTGAAAACATTTTTGGTCTGGAAAATCTTATGAGATTCCAAATGTTTTATACATTTTACTGCTGAGTGGGCAAGAAATACAGACTTGTCCTTTCAATTTTATCAGCTCGTGTTCAAAATGATGGAGAACAGGGAGAGCTGTGACAGGGAGGCTGCTGGAGCTCTGCTGCAATTTGGGAAGTGTTGGGGTTCTCATCAGGCCCCTGCTGAAGATTTAGGGCTGCTCCTATTTTACCAAGCCTCACTCCTGCACCCCACAGTTCACTGGAATTGTGTCCTGTGCTGCGAACAAGAGAAATAAATAAACCCAAACCAGACACAAAATAAAAGTCACCTCCATGATGAGCACCCTTCCCTGGCAACAGCCTCATTGCCTTCTCCTCTCAGCTAGAAAAAAGAAAAAAAATCTAATTGCAGCAGCACATTTAGAAGGGGAAATAAAAGGCTTTTTATGCTGCTGCTGCTGCCCAGAGGGTTAACATTTGCAAAGGGCTGAGAAAGAGCCTGAGGACATTGTAATTAACGGCTCTGAGGGCTCCTCCCAGCACTCTCGGGGTCACCGAGGTTCCTGCAGCTCTCTGGGCTCCACAGAACTCCAGCACATCCCAAATGTTCCAAAAAAACCACGAGCCTGGCTGGGGCTCTGAGCTGAGAGGATGCAAAGCTGCAGCACCCAGCAGCAGAGCCTTGCTCCAGGACCTGCCTCAAGTTACGCCACAGGAGGTTTAGATCACATTTTAGGGACAGAATTTGTCACAAAAAGGGTTGTACAGCATTGGAATGGGCTGCTCAGGGCAATGATGGAGTCACCATCCCTGGAAAGGCTCAGAAAATGAGTGGATGGGACACTGGGGACATGGCTTAGTGGTGAACAGTGTGGTGATGCTGGGCTCAGGGTTAGACTTGGAGACCTTAAAGGCCTTTTCCACATTTATGGATTTATGAATCATCTCCCAGAGGCCTTGGGATCTCCCTTGAGCTCTTCTCAGGGACAGCAGCACCTCCCTGCATGCCAGGAGTGACAGCCACCCTGTGTGTGCCCTCCTCCAGGTGCTCAGGAGCATCACACCTCCTTCCCTGCATGCCAGGAGGGAGCACATGGTGACAACCACCCTGTCCCTGCCCTCCTCCTGGTGCTCAGGAGGATGACAGCCCCTTCCCTGCATCCCAGGAGTGACAACCACCCTGTATGTGCCCTCCTCCAGGTACCCAGGAACATCTCAGTTCCTTTCTGCTTTTTTCCAGGTAACCAGGAGCATCACAGCTCCTTTCCTGCATCCCAGGAGTGACAGCCACCCTGTCCCTGTCCTTCTCCAGGTACCCAGGAGCATCTTCAGCTCCTTCCCTGCATGCCAGGAGGGAGAGCCACCCTGTCCCTGCCCTTTTCCAGGTGCCCAGGAGGATCACAGCCCCTTCCCTTCATGCCAGAGCAGGCCTCCCTCTCAAATCCTTCTTTCTGCCTCTAAAGGGAACGAGTTTGCTAAGATGAAATCAAGGAAGAATGAACGTGGAGCGTTCGGGAGAAATTTCCATCCCCAGCACACCTCCCTCACTCCCGTGCCTGCCTCATTAAGGAGGTTTCAATGAAATCCTTTCAAAAACACATGGCACAAAAACAATGGAGTGATTGCAGTTTGTGAGGCGCTGGGATGCAATTAGCATATGAACATCAAAATGCTTCTGCAACCTTCAGCAGCTCCCTGCTGTCTATATCTTTTTACATTCCCAGGTTTGGGGGTTTTTGGGGTTTATTTTTTGCAATTTTATGCCAATTCCTACCCCTCAAGTGAAGTTGGAATAAGCAGGGCCAGGTAGGACAGGGCTTGGAATTAGTCTAGTGGAAATGTCCCTGCCTTGGAATGAGATGGGTTTGGAGGTCCCTTCCAAGCCAAACTGTTCCAGGATTTTGTGAACAGCAGGAAAAGTGTCCTGGGAGTGGTGCCAAGCAGCACAAAGTCCCAGTGGATTATCCAGGGGTTCCTGTCACCACTCCAGGAGTTCTTGTCACCTCTCAGGAACCCAGGGCACAGGGTTCAGGTAACAGGGACAGGTGAATGAAGTGTCACCAGAGAGCCTTGGAACATCACCCCAGGTCTGGAAACAGCTGCTCCTCCTGGGATCTGTCAGGGACAAAGCTCAGGAGGTTTGGAGCTTCACTCCCTGTGACCCACACAGGAGTTCCCTGGGGACAGACCAGGAGTGCAAAGAATTAAATCTTTTGCAAATGTCACCAAGTGTGACACAAAGTGTGCAGATCCTGGGTGTGACACAGAGTGTGCAGATCCTGGGTGTGATTTAGGGTGTGCAGATTCTGGGTGAGATTTGGAGTGTGCAGATCCTGGGTGTGACACAGAGTATGCAGATCCCTGGTGTGACACAGAAAGTGGAAATCCTGGCTGTGATACAGAACGTGCAAATTCTGGGTGTGGTTTGGAGTGTGCAGATCCTGGTGTGACACAGATTGTGCATATTCTGGTGTGACAGAGTGTGCAGATCACTGAGTCTGACACAGAGTGTGCAGATCCTTGTGTGACAGTGTGTGCACATCGCTGGGTGTGATTTGGAGTGTGCAAATCCTGGGTGTGACACAGTGTGTGCACATCCCTGGGTGTGATTTAAGGTGTGCAGACCCCTGGGTGTGCCCCAGAAATGTGTGCAGCTGCCTTTGCTCACCCACACCAACACAAACTGCTCTGACCCATCCAGGCACACCCAGAGCAGCCCTGCCCAGCAGGGCTGGGGGAATGAGGGGCTGGAAGTGCCCAAGGCCAGGCCTGTGCCTCTACAACTCATCTCCATGTGGAAATCCATGGGGAAAACTCAATATTCCCTGTTCCAACCCCATTTCCCCAGAGTGGCTCCATGGCTGGGGCAGGAAGGCCAACACTGGCAGCACTTCCTGGGCACTGATGGCATTTCTGGAAAAGTCTGGTTTCAGGTAGCTTCAAATGGGCATAAATAATTAAAATAAACACCCTGCACACGTTGGACAGGGTGGGTGAAACAGAAAGGGGCTGCAAAACTCCTTGTGTTTATTTAAAAACTCACTTTAAATCTACCAGGAGTAGAAATAATGCAGTTAATTGGCAGGAATTTAGAAATCCTTTCATTTTGGAAGCCCCAGGACAAACAGATTGGGAACTGCAACTCTCTGGGTGTCACCAAGGGTGCTGCACAAGGCCTGAGATGCAAACAAGCAGGGAAAGGATTTTTATTTATGGCTCATCCAGCACATTATTGTACCTTGCATTAAAGATCCATCCCCAAGCTGGTCAGATTGATTCCTCCCCTTTGCATTAATGCACAAACAAAGAAATTATTGTCATTTCTCAGTGCAGAGTGGCCCTGGGATGCAGTGCTGTTGAAGCTGCAGCACAAACACTTGCAGCTCTCAGAGAACACAACAGCCTAGAGAAGGTCACCTGGCAGGTCACAGATTTTTCCTTTTACCTTGTTCACTCAATAACTGCAATTTCTGCCTTTTTTCCCCCTGATGTTTGTACATTCCCCCGTGCCCTTTGTGGTGTGTGTGATTTTCCACATTAGCATCGAGCCCTCTGTTGTCCAAATGACAAGTTCCACTCCAGTAAAAGCCACACCCCGCATTTTGGGGCAATTTGGGGGAGGTGCTGTTTCAGTCCTGGGCTGGATGGAAGGAACAGCACCTCTGACTCCTTCTGCAGAGGCAGAAAATGCTTTTGGACATGCAGGGGTTGCACAATGAGATGCAGAGCCAGATTTGATATCCTGGGATGTGATTATCAGTTATTTGCCATCTTGGAATTTGATTATGAGCTGGATTTACCATCCTGGGATGTGGTATCAGCCAGATTTGATATCCTGGGATGTGATATCAGCTGGATTTGCCATCCTGGGATGTGATATCAGCCAGATTTACCATCCTGCCTCCTGCCCACTGCTAACACCTTCCTCATGTGATTCCCACATTCCAGAGGGTCTCTCCTGTGCCAAAGCCCTGAGCCCATCTGACCCAGAGGAGTTCTCCCAGCATCCTCCTTATTTTGGACATTACAGAGAGAGCCACAGGGATGAATCCCACACGTGGATTATGATCCACAGCTCAGCTGAGCCCAACAGAGAATCCTCACACCCCAAAAACCAGAATCCTCCAGAAAAACAGGAAAATATTCATAATTCCATCGTGGTTGTCTCCCCAAAGCAAATTCCAGAGTTTTCCAGAGGAATTTCCTTGGAGCAGACAAATCCAGCCCTCCCCACCCCTGGCACCATGGGCAGAGCAGGAATCCTGGCTGTTGGAGCTGCTGCTGGTTCTGTGAGGATTCTTCTGAAGTTCTTTCCAAGCCCTGTTTTGGAAACCAGCCAGCACTATTTGCTTCTCAGGCAGAGGATATGGAATTACCGTAAATTATATTGAAAAATTAGATTTATTCACCGCTGTGATAATTGATCTCCCCAATCGGTCTCGGAGAGTTAGCAGCTGGTAAGAAAATAAAATGCAATTTAAATTTTTATTTATTTTTCAAACCCCCCACTTTAATTCAAGTGTGACAACAAACAAGGGGGAGAGGAGAGGGTGAGTTTCTCACTTGCCAGTCCTCATATTAAATCCTGATGATAAGAAGACAAAGCAAGAGGTGGTTGCAGAGGTGGTTGAGAAATTCACAGTTTGCTGGCATTAAGCAGCACAGGCTCTGCAGGGGGGTTTGATACCCTTGCTCATAATTATGTGTAATTGTAGCTCAGCCCTGAGCAAAGGGATTATGGCCAAGGACGTGCCTGGAGTAGAATCCCCGGGCTGGGCTGTCACTCTGCTGGAGCTGCTGCTATTGATGCTGACAAACCAACATTCCACAAGTGACTCAAGGAATTCAGCTCCTCTGTCAAAGCCTCTGTAACTGGGCCCATCAAATCTCTGACGGTTTTCTCTCAGGCCCTCGGAGGGAGAAGAACCAGCCCCAAAATCTGGCGTTGGTGATGGCTCCTCTCATTAAGGCTCTTCTCTGTCAGCCCCTGCTCAAATCACATCACACATTACAGATGGAGACAGGATTTGGGTTTTACACCGAGATTAGCTCTGAGGAAATGTATTTTTATCTGCTGGGAGCAGAAAGAAAGAACTCCATAATTCACCATAACCCAATCACTTACAAAGTGATTGGCCAAACAGTGTTTGCAGGGGCTTGAAAAATCTCATGCTGTCATGAGTAATAAAAGAAGAGTGATAATCCTGCTCCCTGGCTGAAGGGAGCACAGCAATGGACATGTCATTAAAAGGCAGGAAAATGGTGTGAAGGAGAGGGGGAGATCCTGGCTGGAGCCAGGGCAGTCTGGCAGCTCCATTTACAGCAGCAGATAAACACCACGACTTCCT
Source organism: Chlorospingus semifuscus (assembly GCA_035048045.1). Lineage (NCBI taxonomy): Eukaryota > Metazoa > Chordata > Aves > Passeriformes > Passerellidae > Chlorospingus > Chlorospingus semifuscus. Next base: position 4,368,897 of record JAWWMS010000091.1, read on the forward strand.
AAAATTGCCAACCCTGGAATTTCCAGCGTGGAGCAACTCTGACTTCATTTCACAGAATCTCTGAGGATGTTCTGGCCTGAAAGCAAAACCAGTGAGAGGCTCCAAGTCAGAAATACAATTTATTAGGAAAAGAAAAAAAAAAACCTAAAATACATGCAATAATACAAAAGAAAAACCACTGACAGAGTCAGAACACAACTTGACACCCTGCTGGTCAGGGTGTTGGTACAGTTCAATAGGAATTGTGGCTGCAGTCCTCCTGGAGTGTCAGGTGTGGTTCTGTTGGACCAGGGATCCTGTAGAAGGGTGAAGTCTTCCTCTGAAGATCCATTGGAAAAGGCAGCTGCTCCTCTGGGAATCCAGTGGAGAAGCTGTGCTGGTGTCCCAAAAAACCTCAGATTATATCCAGGTAGGAATGCTTGGCTCCTCTGAAATACTTTTCTGGTGTCCCCAGACCTCAGATTATATCCAGGTAGGAATGCTTGGCTCCTCTGAAATACTTTTCTGGTGTCCCAAACCCTCAGATTATATCCAGGTAGGAATGCTTGGCTCCTCTGAAATACTTTTCTGGTGTCCCCAGACCTCAGATTATATCNNNNTAGGAATGCTTGGCTCCTCCAAAAGGCTGTGCTGGTGTCCCCAAACCCTCAGATTATATCCAGGTAGGAATGCTTGGCTCCTCCCACTGGGCAGAGCATCTCCAACAAGATGATGTAATTTTATCAGTCATGCAGTGACATTCAATGGCCCATTAACAGCAGATTATCCTCAGAGTGAGGATTGGTTGTGGAAGAGATAAAGAAAATTCCCCAATGAACAGAAGATAACTGCCACACCCCTAACAGAATACACATTGCCTTTCAGTCTAGGACACTGCAAAAGCCCTGCAAGGCCATCAAACCCAACCTGTGATCAATCCCCACCCTGTCACTGAGTGCCATCTCCAGCTCTTCCTCAGACACCTCCAGGGATGCGGAATCCAAACCTGCTCATTTCCCTCTGTCCCTCCTGGGCATGAGGAGCAGGGAGGTTTGGGGGAATTGGGCACTGAAAGGGAGGTGTGGAAAGATCCAGATCTGCCCCACTCAGCGTGGGAAATAGAGGGGGAAACAAAAGGAAATAGAAGGAAATAGAAAAAATTAGAAGGATACAGAAGGAAACAGAAGCAAACAGAAGGAAAACAGAAGAAAATAAAAGGAATCAAAGAAACAGAAGAAAATAAAAAGAAACAGAAGGCCTGACCCTGACACTCAGGCCAGCAAGTCAGACTGAAATGTTTCACCAATAATTCATGACTATTGGACAAATATAATTCATCCTGGCTGTGTTAGAAGCTTTGATACATCAGGAAACAAATTATTAGCTGGAGTGACCTTTTATTTTTTAAATAATACCACAGAAATAAAAAATGGGGCAAAGAATCCCAATGTAGCAGCAGCGCCACTAAAATCCAATCTTTCTGGTGGCACACAGAGGGTTAATCAGTCTGGGAATTCAAAATCATTTTCTTCCACACTTGTGCTGTGGCATTTACACTGATTATCAGTGGGGTACAGCAACAAGAGCAGATCATGTAGCTTAAAAAATACATTATTTATATATATATAATATATATAATAACATGTAATAAAATAACAAGCACCCAGGCAGGCCAAGTGTATTTTTGTTCTCTAATCTTCACATCCAGAAGCCACCTCACTCGCAGGATCATCCTTCTCTGTCTGCAGTATTGTTCCAGCAGTTGAGTAGGTTAAGAACATTTGTATTATTATTATTATTCCCACTATTTCTGATTTGCATGCTAATAGTTATCTAGCAGTTCAAATCTCAATTAGGAGCCCACACAGGCAAGTGCAGCACAATTCACGGCGAGGTTGTAAATGTGGAAATGTACTCAGGCTCACAATGAAGGCAGCTCATCACCCAGCACTGGGGTTTAGTATTATTAATTTGGTGTCATTGAAAGGCTTCAGAGTGCTTGCTTCAGTTAATGCACGTTCCTGGATACATTGGCTGCTTTTTATTGTGATGGATTTTATGTTTCAATCACACAAAGTTGCCCAGGGCCTTTCAGCAGGGCTTTTTTTTTTTTCCTTTCATAGAATCAAGGAGAATGAAATGTGTCAGTCCATCAGCACCTCTCCATCAGGATTTGCCTGACCAGCACTTGGGATGGAGCAAACCCTGCAAAACTGGTACAAAAAATGGAATTTCCCAAGCCAGTCATGAGCAAGAGGTGAGGGGGCTCAATGGGGATTAAATACTGCCTGGATAAACTCCCATCCCTTAAAATCACATCATCATCATCATCAACACCTCACACCCCAAGTCCTCATCCTGAACTTTCCAGTTCTTCCCTACACCTTTGGAAAAATCCTGTTGTCCTCCAGCACTCAGTTTTTCTTGGTTTTTCCCATTTTTGGGGCTTCTCAGCATGGCTAGCATGACCTGCAGTGCACTGAGCGCTGTGGAAAAATCTTGTTATACTCAAGTACTCAGTTTTCCCTGGTTTTCCCATTTTTGGAGGGCTTCTCAGCATGGCCAGCATGACCTGCAGTGCACTGAGGGCTGTAAGAAGAGGAGGCAGAGCCAAGGGCAGCACAAACCTCTGCAGAAAAAGCACAAACACTGAAACAAAGGGAGCTCAGCCTGGCTGAGGACAGAGCCGCCTCCTCCTGCTTATTTAGGATGTTTTAGTCATGGTGTCAACAGGTTACTGGGACATGATTTCAGTGCTGTGTCCCCCAGCACGGCGACAAGAGCCACCTCAGCAGCTTCTGACATGCAGGAGCCTCTCCTTTCTCCCTTCCTGCAACCTGCAGGTAATTATCCACAAGGGCAGAGCCCCAGGAAAAGCCATTTCTCACTCCACTGCTGCTCAAGGGCCAGCAGGTTAAACAAGTGATGGAAAACCTCGGGGAGCTGCTCTCCTGCTCCTCCTGTGCACGTGGGGGCCGTGTCCTCCACCCCAGACAGGGTTTGGAGGGGGTTGATGGCACCTTGGGGAGGGAATAAATTGGCAGCGGCACAGGAGACATCCAGCTTGTGGGCAAATGACTGTCGCAGTCATCTTTTATGAAAAATCCTTTCCTGGGGATTTTTCCTCCTGAGAAGCTGAGAGGCCTCAGGAACAAAATGTAAACAATGATTATCTGCTGCTGTGGAATGCA
>JAWWMS010000091.1:4384621-4398371 GCA_035048045.1 Chlorospingus semifuscus
TCTGCAGCTCTCCTGGAGCCCCTTCAGGCCCTGCAAGGGCTCTGAGCTCTCCCTGGAGCCTTCTCCTCTCCAGGGGAACATTCCCAGCTCTCCCAGCCTTTTCTCACAGGAAATTCCTGATTTAACTTCACCTCTGGCTCATTTCCCACACAAACCCTGCACAAAGCTGTGAATTTCCTCTGCTTGGCCTCCTCAGTCCAGCCCCCCTCAGGTGGCACCTCCAGCCCCCTCTGGTCCTGACCCCTCCCCACACAGCTGGGCTGGGACCCTGCCCTCCCACCCTGTCACATTTACATGAATAATTCCATTGCAGCTGCACTGTGCCCGGCCGGGCTGCGCCAGGTGCTGCTCTCACACAGGGAACAGTCTCAGGCACTTCCCAGTAGCATGAGAAATCATTTTTTATTGCCTATAATTACGTGTTTCTAGCTAAATTAATCACTGGGGTAGATCTGGGTTTGGTACAACAGAACTGCACCAGGCTGAGCTTGACCCTGTGGCTTTGCGTGAGCTCAGCCTAATGATGTTAATTATGGGGGAGGGAGGAATAAGCCAGGGGTTAACGGGGCTGGGGCTCTGCAGCAGAACTGGCTGGAAAACAGCACAAATATTTGGGGGTTGGCTTGACAAGAATTGTGTTTTCTGCAGTTTTTAGCAAAAAAATTAAAAACAAAGCTGAAATAAAAATGGTTGCAGCCCAGACGAAGATTCACTTAGTTGGGGGAGTTGTGGAGCCTCTGCTGCGCAGTTGTTGAGGAAAACATTGAGCAATAAAATCCCATTTCCAGAGGAAATGTCTCGGTGTTGTGATGGGGAATTGGCAGTGGGGGAGGAACCCTGAGCTGGAGGGGAGGAAGCAGCTCTGCCCCCCAGAATGAGCTGAGAGGAATGTTGGATTTGTCTTTCCAAGCCAACTGTGGGTCTGCTGGTAGGTAAAACCAGCACTGGGAGAGAAAAGAAACAATGGGGAAAATTGATTAATGGAAAAAGACATTTGCCTTTACAAGCCAACTGTAGGTTGGCTGGTAAATGGAATCGGGCATTGAAAGATGAAAGAAACAGTGGGGGAAACCCCCTAAATTCCATAAGAATTAAAAATTAAAAGGGAGGGTTATACATTAGAGGGGAATCTTTGGTATCAGATGTTCTGGGAAGTCTGAACTTCTCAAGTACCTCAGAAATGGGGAAAGAGAGAAGGGAAATGCAGCTGGGAAATTGGGATAAAAAGGAGGCTGTGTCCTCTAAAAAATGTGAAAGGTCCCATGGAAAATCCCCCATGGCCTCTCCCTTTATTCTAATTAAGTTCCAGGACTCCTCTGTCTCCTTTTTGGACACAAACCTCAGGTGTTTGTGGATGAATTTTCCTGACACATCCATCCCCTGCCTTCGCCTGTTTGTAACCCCCACACTGACCCAGAGCCTGGCTTCTGCTGTCCTTGCTGCTCACCACATGGACTTTTTCCCCACTAAATCCCGTAATTTACCTTCCAATCCAATCCCTGGATGCATCCCTGCTCCCCAGAACCCTGCCTGGCTGGACAAACTGCTGGAGCAGGGCAGTACAACCTTCAACAGCAGCACTTCACCTTGCCCTCATCTCCAAAACACAACTGAAGGATTTCAGATTTTTAAATGTAAATACTGACACAAGCAACAAGTGACAAATAAATTCTGCCTTTTCCTGCTGCCACATCTATTCCACCTAGCCAGAAGGACCGGGATTTTTACTTCAGGTCCCACCCCATTTTGTTTTTTGCTTTTTCTCCTTGTTCCAGGCAAACCAAAGCCCTCAGGACAGCAGCACTGAGCAGCTGCTTGCTCACCAAAGAGCCCAAGTGGGCACTGGCACCTCTTAAACCCTGGCACACAGAACTATTTATTACTCCTCTGAAAGGCTCCCAGGGAAGCTTTTGTGGCTGAAATGTGACTTTTTCCCCTTTTCCAGAAAGGAAGAAAACAAACTCAAGCAACTATTACAGGCAGCTTCCTATTTATTGCCACCTCCTCCAGCAGTGTGCACAGGGGACTTTTGTGAGGAACTCCATGAATTGGGAATATTTCCTGATTTTGCCACTGTCCTGGGTTGCAAGATGTGGGTGAGGTTGTGTATTTTATTATGTTAGAGGTGGGGCAGTTATCTTCTGTTAATTGTATTTGTATTTTTAGTTTTCCTAGTAAAGAACTGTTATTCCTATTCCCATATCTTTGCCTGAGAGCCTTTTAATTTCAAAATTATAATAATTTGGAGGGAGGGGGTTTATATTTTTCATTTCAGAGGAGGGTTCTGCCTTCCTTAAGCAGACACCTGGCTTTTCCAACCAAGACAGCCACACTCAGGCACTGGCCACTGCACTAAATGGTACTCTGCTGGTCTGCTCTGGAGCCAGAATTTTCTTACAGAATTTCTTTTGGGAAAAGAAAATTTCTTTTGATGAACAGGCAGGGCTTTGAAGGAGGCCTGAGGAGTGATCTCAAGGCATGCTGAGCTCAGCCTTCCCCCCTCCCACACGGGGTTTTTGTTCACTGGCTGTTTACAGCCCAGAATTATTGTCACTGTAAATGTTGGATCACGAGGCTGGAATTGAGGGAAGGATTCCTGCTTTGTTTGTGGCTCCCTCCTCTGTTGCCCACCTTTTCCCCCCTCCTGCTTTGGTTGTGTTCCTCGTTCAGTTTATGTGACACATTGAAGCCTCAGAGGGAGCAGAGCTATGGCAACAGGAGTTGTGCAGCTAATCCCTGATGCAGAGTGCTAAAAATCACACCAGGCAGCAGCACAGCAATTCAGCAGAGCAGCCCTGCTTTCATTCATGCTAAACTCGTGGGAAGAAGGCCCCAGAAATTCTGGATGAGGGGGAAAAATCTCAGGTGCAGTGGGTTTGTGAAGCTGGAGCCTGGCCAAGGGAGGAGGTGGGAATGGGGCCTGGAAGGGTCAGACCAGCCTGGAAAGCCAGGAGGAAAACCAACCTGGAAAACACCAAACCAACCTGGAAACTCAGGAAGAAAAACTAGCCCAGACCAACCTGGAAACCGAGGAAGAAAATCAACCTGGAAAACCAAACTGGAAATCTAGGAAGAAAACCAAACTGGAAAACACCAGACCAGCCTGGAAACCCAGGAAGAAAAACAAACCTGGAAAATACCAAACCAGCCTGAAAACTCAGGAAGAAAAACTAACATGGAAAACACCAGACCAGCCCAGAAACCCAGGAAAAAAAACAACTTGGAAAACATCACACCAGCCTGGAAACCAAGAAAAAAACCAACCTGGAAAACACCAAGCCAGCCTGGAAACCCAAGTCAAAAAACAACCTGGAAAACACCAGAGCAGCCTGGAAACCCAGGAAGAAAAACTATCATGGAAAGCACCAAACCAGCCTGAAAACTCAGGAAGAAAAACCAACCTGGAAAACACCAGAGCAGCCTGGAAACCCAAGAAGAAAACCAACCTGGAAAATACCAAACCAACCTGGAAACTCAGGAAGAAAAACCAACCTGGAAAATATCACACCAGCCTGGAAACCCAGGGAAAAAACCAACAAGAAATGGCAGAGGCTGTAAAAATGGCTGGAAATTGGTAAAGACTCCCTTCTGCTGCATTTCTGCTCCAGGTCACTGCTTCTGCTCATGTCCAGGTGCTGTGGGATATCAGGAAACTGCTCCTAGCTGGGAAAAAAAATAGGAATTAAACAATAGTAAAAAAAAGGAAACAAAAAAGAATTAAACACTGCACACAGTAAAAAAAAAAAAAAAAAAAAAAAAAAAACCAAAACCAAACCCAACCAAAAAAACACAAAAAACAAAAGAAAAACCCAAATAAAACCCCCCAAAACAAAACAAAAAAAAACCCCCAAACAAACAAACATTAAAAAAACCAAAAAAACCCTCCAAAAACCAAAAAAAGCCAAGGAAAAATCAGGGAAGCAAAGCTCCCTTGTGCTCTCCATTCAGCTCTGCACTGGGAATTAATCCATGATTCACAACTTCCCATCCGTGGGCTGAGAACCAACTGCTTATGAATGAATATTTTTGCAAACTGAACAACGTGCAAGGTCTACTCTAGGACAGCTTTTCCACCAAAACCACAACTTTACAACCCAAAAGGAGCTGCACAGACTCACCCCAACCTTCACCTCTTTCAGTTGCTGAATCCCCACAAATTATGGGATTATGCAACAATTCCTGCCCTCCCCAGCCATAAATATTTTATTCTTGCATTATTTTATTTCTGGCCAGGGTTCGGATGTGTGGCCTCCACACAGACCCCAATCCCAAACTTCTCCACTTATTTATACATTTTTAGCAAAGAAGTTAACAATTACTGGCTCTAAGCCATGCAATTCTCTTCATCAATCAGCATTTATTGATTATTTTCTTGGTCTTCCTACTCATCCTTTAATTCTTTTATCAGCAGGGACTTTGCACCTTTCCAGGCCTTGATCTCCTCTGTATCTCCTGGTTCCTCCAACATCCTCCAAATGCCATAAATCTGAGTTCCCAGATCTCCAAATCCCTTTGGTTCAGTTTGTTGGAGCTGGTCAATGTTGGTTTCAGCAAACTTCAGCTTTGAGGTGATTTAAAGATCAAAGATTTCAATGAGGGCCTGTGAGGAAACTCAACTGGTGCTGGCTGCAAGTGGGCACTGCTCACCATTAATTAAAAACTCATTTAAAAATATTAAACAAAGTTATTTCTAGTATTTTAGTCTTACTGAACTTCAGGAAGATGCGTGTGGGACAGAAAGGGGGAGGGAAAAGGAAGGGCAGGGACCTGCATGCCTTGTAATTATCTTCATCAATCAGCATTTATTGATTATTTTTTTGGTCTTCCTACTCATCCTTTAGTCCTTTTATCAGCAGGGACTTTGGAGCTTTCTAGGCCTTGATCTCCTCTGTATTTCCTGGTTTCTCCAACATCCTCCAAGTGCCATAAATTTGAGTTCCCAGATCTCCAAATCTCTTTGGTTCAGTTTGTTGCAACTGATCAATGTTGGTTTCAGCAAATTTCAGCTTTGAGGCGATTTAAAATCAAAGATCTCAATGAGGGTCTGCGAGGAAACTCAACTGGTGCTGGCTGCAAGCGGGCACTGCTCACCAGTAATTAAAAAAACTAATTAAAAATTTTTAAACAAAGTTATTTCTAATATTGCCGGCTTACTGAACTTCAGGGAGATGGGCGTGGGACAGAGAGGGGAAGGGGAGGGAAAGGGAATGAAAATAAAAAGGAAGGGGAGGGACCTCCAGGTCTTGGCTGGCAGGAGGTTCCAGAACGTTCCACACACTCCTGGAAGCTCAGCAGCTTTGGGATTCACCTCCCCTGACTCCTGAGGGTAAGTTTTGTTCTGTTTTCACTTTGGGGAAAGTTTGTTTTTTTCCATTTGGTTCCATGTTAGGGGATGTTTTGGGAGCAATGGATGTGTGTGGTGAGTTCTCCATGGAAATTGTTCGTGTCACAAATCCATGTCAGGATTTGCAGTCAGATCTTCAAACTTCAGGTGTGCAGGAGTGAAACTGGAGCAGAATCAGCTCCTGAGGAGCTGGGTGTGCTGAGCAGGTACTTTTTTGTCAGGTCCACATCTCTGGAATAGGACCTGTTCTCCAGGTCTTCCTGTAGAGCTGGTGTTTTCTTCTTCTTCTTAATTCTCCTTATTCATTTAATGCTATTTTTACCAATTTCCTTATTAATCCAATTTAATTCTTTTATTTTATGAGTCAACTTCAGCTGGGGATTGGCTTTGCAACACCTGCCTTGTGCTGAGTGTGTAAAATTCTCAGTGCTCAGGTGTTTTTCATTTGAGCTCTGGTTTAGGCTGGAGAGAACAGAACAGAAGCAAAGTTTCCCCCAGTTTTATTAGGAAATAAAGCAGTGCAGTTTGGCTGATTCTGCTGCTGGAGACGTGAGGGAAGGAGAGGTGTGAGCACCTGGAAAAATCCCCGGTGAGCCTTTCAGCTTGCATAGAAACATGCAAATGAAGTGGTTTTAGGAGCCATGTGGAGAATTTTACTTTGTTCAAGCTGCACCTCAACATCTGCTGGGTACCTGGGCTGCCTCAAACCACAGGGACCAGCTCTGTGTTTTCAGTGCTTTTGGAAATCCTGCTGCTCTGCCTTGTGCTGCTGTTTTTATTCCAGCAGTGCCTGTGATGTGCTGGGTGCAGGTTTAGGAATGTGTGTTTAAAAAAAAAAATTGGAAATAGGAGGTGTAAGGTAGAAACACGTTCCCATCAAATCCTCCTGGCTTCTCCGTGGGAAGCTGCAATGTTTAATTCATTTGTGAACAGAAACTGGATGTGTGGGGGAAGCCCAGGGATTCCTGAGCATGGCAAAAACACTTTAGGAAAAAATCAGTGGGGTTTGAGGAGGAGGATGAGGGACAAAGCTCGTCCTGAGTGGTCCTGACTGAGCTCTGGAGTTGTGGAGTCGTTCCCTGACAGGAGCAGCTCGTCCTTGCCTGTTTCCAGGACAGGAAAAGTCAATTTTACATGTGCTGCTGATAAACTCTGAGCCTCTCTGCTATCGCTTTATGCATGTCAGGATTTGTCAGGGGACGAAAGCAGATTATTGCAGATACTGCAGAGCAAGGGGCTCCCCACTGTGGCTTTGGGATCAGCCCTGGGTGGGCACAGAGCAGCTGGGAAAGGTTTTTTGGCTGTGAGGTTTTTTTTTGGTTGTCCTGTGCAGATGAGGGTGAAAATGCCCCCAGTACAGGCAGAAAATGCTGTTTGTGCTGTCTGACACAAATTGGGAAGCACCTCTCCTGAATTTCCAGGTGCTGAGCAAAATCTGCTTGCTTTACCTTTTGGTAAATGGAGTCTGTCCTTGGGACTGAGGTGTTGGTGGCTCCACAGACCTGGCAGAGCATCTGGAGCCAACAAAATTGCTAAATACACAAAAGCCTCCTTTCTTCCTGGGAGAATCCATGGCAGGAAGCTTCACTAATCCACAGAACCCCCCCAAACAGTCTGAAGATTCCTTTAATGGAATAGTTCCAGCTAATACAACAATACATTCCACCCAGAAAACAGGAACTAAATCCATCCATGGAAATTAACTGAGAGTATCCGAGGTAACTTAATTATTTACCTAATTCTGAGCTTTGCCTCTACCTGGGGGCTCTCATTGTTTCTCCATTTGCAAAGAGCGGCTTTGGAGCCTGGGTAAAATTTACTTTAGATGGATTGAAACAAGAATAAATAGAGCAACAGAAGTGAAATCTTTATTTAGAGCAGGTGTGCTGGGCTCCTCTCTGCCACGCCACATTAATCCAGCCTGCAGCCACCACAGCTGCCCTGGCAGAGCTGCAAACCTGGCAGCACAGAGGGGCAGCAGCAAGAAGGGCTTGGAAATCCTCAATTCCAGCAAGCCCATTGGAAATTCTCCGTGGTTTTGGTTCCTTAGATGCAGTTTCCATTTTAAAAAGGATTGGGAAGGAGTTTCGGGTTACTTCAAAGCAGTGCTCAGGGTAGAAATGTGATTTTCTGTGGCCTGGAGAGGATGGGGAAAGGATGGTCGGGTCCTGTGTGGTTCAGCAGGGTTTTTAGTCTCTTGGAGTCTGTTCTCTGAGAAAACCAAGCTTAGGAAAGCTCAGCCCTGCCATCTCCTCTCTTTTGGGGCATTTATTGCCCCTCCTGAGGATGTTCCCAAATCAGCAGGGCCTGGTCAGGGATTAAATGTGGAGTAGAAATGCTGAAATCCTCAAGGTGAGGAAAAAGCAGGTGAGGGAGTGGGGGTGATCTCTTCTCCTTTGGTAGCCAAAACTCCTGGCCAAATCCCTGCAGATCACCTATTTAAAATTCTCTGTTAAGGTATTTTAAGGAATTTTTCTTGTTCCAAGCGCCGTTCAAGCTAAAATTTTGCCCTGGGAAGAGGAGGGGTTTATTTAGCTTTAGTTTTTCTGTCAATATCTAAGCTGGTCAGCAAAACAATTCTCTTTATTTCTCTGTTGCATGTTATTCCTCACATTTTCCAGCTCATGGGATGGGGTTTGTTTCCTAAAAAGCAAAAATGCAGAAAGGCTTTTGGCTCCTGTGTTGGGATGAGTAATTAGAGTAGTGACTGACAGTGAAAACCAGGAGGTTTTTTGGAAGCACAAAGGGTTGGAAAAGCATTCCTGCCTGAGCAGGAAAGAGGAGGGGCCCTGGAGAAGGGGTGAGCTTTGTTTACAGTCTCCTGAGCAAAGGTGAGAGATCTGAGCAGGGAAAAGTTCAGCAGTGATAGACTTGTTAAAAGTTGCCCTTGACTGCTTACAGGCATCAGTTTAATTTAAATGTAATAAAAACCTAAAAGGGAAAATTAAGATGCAGAAAGCACTTGAAAAGCCTGTCTGAAGACATCTGCAAAATGGTTTTATTCCCAGCAAATATAAGAAAACTGCTTGGGTTTTTTATTGTCAAACAATAATTGTGCCTCCATTTATAAAACAGCTTTTACAACCAAATCTCTTTTCATAGATTGCTTCCAAAACAACGCAGAAGTTGATTTATTTTTAAACCCTGTGCCCATAACCCTCTCGTGTGTGCTGAGGGAGCATCTCTGTGGTGGCAGGAAGGGGGGTTTGGCTGGGGCAGAGCAGGGCAGGGACCCCTCAGCCCCTTTCCCTGGAGCCACCAGTTGTTCTGCTCAGGGCACTTTGATCTCCAGCTGCACCAAGGGAAATACAGGTTGGGTATCAGGAAGAAGTTTTTTATGGAGAAAGTGAGAAAGTTCTGGAATTGTCTGATAGAGTCACCATCCCTGGATGTGTTTAAAACAAGCCTGGATGTGGCACTGGGTGCCAGGGTTGAGTTGAGGGGTTGGGGCTGGGTTGGTCTCGATGATCTTTGAAGTCTCTTCCAATCTGGTCATTCTGAAATTCTGTGAATTTGTGTTCCCTGGGCATTCTTGGGGTGTTCCCTGGATATTCCCAAGGGATTCCTGGGGTGTTTTTGTTCCCTGGGCATTCCTGGGGTGTTTATTCTGCCCAGGGAGGTGGTGGAGCCACCATCCGTGGGTGTGTTTAATAAAGCCTGGATGTGTCACTGGGTGCCAGGGTTGAGTTGAGGTTGGGGCTGAGTTGGACTTGATGATCTTGAAGGTCTCTTCCAATCTGGTCATTCTGAGATTTTGTGAATTTGTGTTCTGTGGGCATTCCTGGGGTGTTTGTTCTGCCCGGGAACGTGGTGGAGTCACCATCCCTGGGTGTGTTTAAAACAAGCCTGGATGTGGCACTGGGTGCCAGGGTTGAGTTGAGCTATTGAGGCTGGGTTGGACTCGATGATCTTTGAGATCTCTTCAACCCAGTGATTATGGGAATTTTGGGAATTTTCTGAATTTGTGTTCCCTGGGCATTCCTGGGGTTTTTGGTCTACCCAGCGAGGTGGAGGAGTCACCATCCCTGGATGTGTTTAACAAAGCCTGGATGTGGCCCTGGGTGCCAGGGTTTAGTTGAGGTGTTGGGACATGGACTCAGTGATCTTGAAGGTCTCTTCCAACCTGGTCATTCTGAAATTCTGTGAATTTGTGTTCCCTGGGCATTCCTGGGGTGTTTGTTCTGCCTGGGGAGGTGGTGGAGTCACCATCCCTGGATGTGTTTAACAAAGCCTGGATGTGGCCCTGGGTGCCAGGGTTGAGTTGAGGTGTTGGGACATGGACTTGATAATCCTGAAGGTCTCTTCCAACCTGGTGATTCTGTGATCTCACTTGGGTGTTTTTCCTTCCCTCCACCCAACCCCTTCCCAGTGCTTTTCCCAGCCCAGCTTTGCCCAGCTCCCTGTGGTCCCAGCTCTCTCCTGTGATCATTTAAGCAGAGACAGAGCTGTGCATTCCACTTCAGTTCCCAACCACTGAAAATGCAGTGATCTGCTTGCAATAAATACAAAACAGAGGTGCCTGTTTTCCATGCCCTCTGAAAATCCCACTGCTGTCTCCAGAGAAGGAGAAATGCTTCTGTCACACACACCCACAGACACAGCCCTGGCAGACATCTGGATCTGGATGGGAATATTTAAATTCATTTATATAATTTAAAAATAGTTTTTATAATTTTCAAATAACTTATATAATTTTAATATTTTTATCTTTATATTTTTTTATATTTTAATATTTTATAGTATTTATGTCTTTAAGCAATAGATGATTGGTGTGGAGGTGTAGGAGCTCTCTCAGCTGTGCAAACCCCTCTGGATTCAGCTGGAGATGTGAGGCCACAGACACAGCTGTGCACAATAGTTGGGATTTTCTGTGAGGGGTGAAATGGCCACTGCTCTAATGATCTGCATTTCTCTGTCCTCTGCTGATGGCAGCTGAGAAATGAGGAGGTTCTGACCTGTTTACTTGGCTGTGTCTGATGTCAGGAAAGCAAAACAATGCCAGAAGGCCCAAGAATCCTGACTTGGGCTTTGTGCTTAGAAGGCAGGAACTGAATCTTTCCCTGGGTGAGGAACTTGAAACCTACAGCCAATTAATAACTGCTGTAAAATAGTGCTTTAGTCTGGAAATGCTGACAGAGAATTCAGTGCACCTTATGGAGGGCAGGGGGGTTACACATTAATTAATTAAGTTTTGGAAAGTCTGTAATCCTTGGACAAAGGGCTCTGTAAATGTAATATGCAACAGCTATTACTGCAAGCTCCTGTGGTTTCACATGGATTGGGAACAGAGGTGCCTTCAAAAGAGAATCCCTGAGGTGACCAGCTTGGGAATGGTGGGAGGTGTCCCAGGGGTGACACTGGATGAGCTTTAGCTCCTTTCCAACCCAAATCATTCCATGGTCCTTCAGCAGGGAGAGCCTGGCTGGTGTTGGGGTCAGGCAGGAGGCTCCAAGGTCCTTTTTCTGGGCTGTGTTTGGGATTTGGGCTTCTGGGACTCCTGGGGCTGCCTGGGAAGGTGTGTGGCACTCACAGTCTCTGAACATGATTTCTACGCCCAGGTTTTTTTCTCCTGGGAAGCTGAGAGACCTCAGAGAAAAGGAAAATAATGCTTATCTCATTTGCTTCTCCTGTGTTGTGCTCATCTGGAATGTGTTTGGAGATTGTTTACCCACAGGTGATTGTTCCATTGGATTCTGGTGTGAGCTGTTTTCACTCTTTGGCCAATTGGGGCCAAGCTGTGTCAAGACTCTGGAAAGAGTCAGGAGTTTTCATTATCTTTTTAGCATTCAGTAAATATCTTTTCTGGATCTGGAGAGCCTGGCTGGTGTTGGGGTCAGGCAGGAGGCTCCAAGGTCTTTTTTCTGGGCTGTGTTTGGGATTTGGGTTTCTGGGACTCCTGGGGTGATCAGTCTCCTTTGGGCTGCCTGGGAATGTGTGTGGCACTCACAGTCTCTGAACGTGATCCCTTCCAGGGGTTTTTCTCCTGGGGAGCTGAGAAGCCTCAGAGAAAGGGAAAACAATTCTTATTTCATTTGCTTCTCCTGTGTTTTGCTCGTCTGGAATGTGTTTGGAGATTGTTTACCCACAGGTGATTGTTCCATTGGATTCTGCTGGGAGTTGTTTTCACTCTTTGGCCAATTGGGGCCAAGCTGTGTTACGACTCTGGAAAGAGTCACGAGTTTTTATTATTATCTCTTTAGCTTTAGGAGACCCTCCTGGAGTGGTTTTGTGTCAGGAAAGAGAGACACACTGCATCTTTTTGGTCTTCAGGTTCTTGCTCATTGTTATCTTATCTAGAGTTTTGCACGCTGTCCACACCAGAAAAAGCACCACAAAAATGGCCAACAATCTCTTGTTCCAAGATCTTTTAAAGCTAAACTATCCAATTAAGAACTGACACCTAGATTATTTCCCTTTTTAACCCAATAACTGATCCCAGAGAACTGCAATGTGGACTTTTCCACCCAATTACAAAATGCCACCCAAACCCATGAAGAAGAAACCCAGGACGACACCCTGTGCCCTCCATCTTGCTTCCATGCACAACACACTAAAAATCCTAAAACCTAAATTTCCCTAAATTATTTCCCTATTTTCCTTATTTCCCTAATTATCCCTAAACCTAAATTATCACCTAAGTGATGCACCTGCACTACTTTCTACAATCTGTTTCACACTTTTGTGGATTCTGGTCTATTCTGGAGTTTAGAAAACTTTCTCTATGAATGAGGGTCAAAGTCAGTGCTCCCCTGGGGATCAGGGCACCCCAGAGCAGACAGGGAAATACTCCCAGGATTTCCACACTGTATTCTTTAGTTTAGTATAGTATTCTTTAATTAATACAATATAATAAATCAATAAATTAGCCTTCTGAGAACATAGAGTCAGATTTATCATTCCTTCCTTCGCGCATTTACAATAAAGGTGCCGTTAAAGCCTGGCTCTGCTGGATTTCATTCCTGCCATGGATAACAGACCAGAAATAACCAGGGGTGCTCTGTGTTGGGAGGAACATCAGCATTGCTGCAGCCAGAACGGTGCTGAGGAATTGCAAACAAATCACACTGGGCTTCAGGTACAAGCTCAGCTCTTGCTGTACAGGTTGGGCTGGCCTGAGGGATGTTTTGACAGACTTAAATGCTGGAGTGGAAGCTCAGATGCAGTGATTTGGGTTCACTGGAGCTTGAAACAGCCTGGGAGCAGAAGGTTGGATTCTGTCTGGTTTGGGAGGGGCTAAAAGATTTCATTCTTCATTTCTACAAGTTTGTATATCAGAATCCAGATGAAACCTTGAGCTTTCCCACTGACCAGGGTAATTCTTCAGCCTTAAATTGCAGTGAGAATGATGGAACTGAGCTGAGATGTTCCAGGGCAGCAGTGAATCTCAAATAAACTGTTTTGCAAAGAAACAGTTTATTTGAATTGTGGTTTATATGAAAGTTTCTGGGCTGAATCATTGTTCCATTGGCCCCACCTCCTCTGTTTGAAAACCTTGGCCACTCAAGCCGTGCTGCCACTCCAGGGAGGGATTTCCAGGACCTGCAGAGGTTCTTTGATGAACTTTTTCCTGGAGCAGTAGTTTTGCATTTGCTTGATGAATCCTCTCCCTAGCACATGCTCAATGCTTGGATGAATGAGTTATTTAAGTGTATTTGAAGGTTATGACAGACACCTGTAAACAGACAGATATTGATAAAAATGTCATTTGGAGGCTGATCTGTGCTTTTCTTGCACTCCAATTACTCGTGATGGCGAGGAGCCCAGAGCTCCCAGCTCTCTGCAATAACCCAGAGTGTGATGGACAGGATGCCGTCAGAGGGGGCAGGGGCAGGGCCTGGTTCACCCCTGGCTCCAGGAGTTCATGGAGTCATTTGTAATTCACAGCAGAGCAGAAAGGAACTGACTCCAGATGTGTCCGTGTGCTCCTTGTGTCAGCTGCAGGTGCTGAGGGGTCCAGCATGAGCTGCTCCTGAGGGCTTCCAAAACTGAATGATGGCACTGGGATTGTGGCTGTGGAGTTGATTAAATTAAAAAATTAATAAAATTATATCAATAATAATATAATGAAATAATAAATTAGCCTTCTGAGAACATGGAGTCAGATTTCATCATTCATTCCTTCATCTGGGAACCCCACAAATGCAACTCTGCAGGTCCATCCAGCCACTGATGTTCTTGACCTCTTGGTGTCCTGAGAGGAACTTCTCCCTCTTGTTATTGTCAGGAAAATCCATCCAGAAACACCAGAGGTTTATGGCCAGAAAGGAGACAGAGGAGTCCTGGAACTTTATTCCAGTAAAAGGAGAGGCCATGGGGCATTCCCCTGGGATCTCTCCAATTTTTGGAGGATGCAGCCTCCTTTTTATCCCAATTTCCCAGCTGCATTTCCCTTCTCTCTTTCCCCAT
>JAWWMS010000091.1:4417553-4429727 GCA_035048045.1 Chlorospingus semifuscus
GTGTTCCTTGCAGAGAGATTGAAAAGTTTTGTGTTCCTTGCAGAGGGATTGAAATTTTGTGTTCCTTGCAGAGGGATCGAAGAGTTCTGTGCTTCTTGCAAAGGGATTGAAGAGTTCTGTGTTCCTTGCAGAGGGATTGAAGAGTTTTGTGTTCCTTGCAGAGGGATTGAAGAGTTTTGTGTTCCTTGCAAAGGGATTCAAGTTTTGTGTTCCTTGTAGAGGGATTGAAGAGTTCTGTGTTTCTTGCAAAGGGATTGAAATTTTGTGTTCCTTGCAGAGGGATTGAAGAGTTCTGTGTTCCTTGCAGAGAGATTGAAAAGTTTTGTGTTCCTTGCAGAGGGATTGAAATTTTGTGTTCCTTGCAGAGGGATTGAAGAGTTCTGTGTTCCTTGCAGAGGGATTGAAGAGTTCTGTGTTCCTTGCAGAGGGATTGAAGAATTTTGTGTTTATTGCAAAGATATTGAAGTTTTGTGTTCCTTTAAGCCATACCCACCTGCCTGTGATGGTCACCTGCTCCAAATCCCAATCCTTGTGCTTCCTTCCCCCAAACCCCCATTGAAATTCCGGTTTGCTGCTGCCATGTTCAATAATTTAATGTGTTATCAGTTTACTCCTCATAGCTGCAGGGAATGACTGATGCTCTGTGCACACACTATGGGCACATCTATGGCTCATAAACAGCTCAAGTTAGGAAATTCTAAATTGTAAATGTATCTAATTATCTCTAATCATAGGCTCACTGTAATTAGTGGGATGCTGGCTCCCCTCTATTTTTAAAGAACAGAGATATTCTCTGTAATAAAAACCTCAACAGATTTGTGCCATGGGTATGAAAATAGAACATTGTTAGGTTATTTTTGAGTACAGAAACAACTTTCTGCCCCATTTTCTCAAAGGGATTCCTGTCTGGTGGTTTCACAGGCTGCAGCTTTCCCCTTCTGTTCCTCCATGGCTTCATCTGGAAAATTCTCCGTTTCCTTATCTGTGAAGTTATTTTTTGGAAGGTAAAATATAATTTAACACTTCCACATCCTGAGCAGGACAGGCCAGGCTTGCAGGATGTTTTATTGGGATGTTTAGAAGTGGCCACATGTTAATTTTGCTGATTATGAACTGGATTTGTCAATTTTACTTTTTCTATTTCGGGAGCACACAGTAAATATTATCCAATTAATGTGAAGAGCATCCTTCCCTCTCTCCCCATTATTTGTCCTGTGAAACATGATTTGGCATAAATTTTTCTGTGCTAAATTCAGCTTTTCTTTGTGAAGATCAGCTGTTTACAGTAGCTTCCCTATCACACTTTAATTTTCAATTTTGCTCCTTTGAATGCTGCTTTCGCTTCTTCCTGTAAATATTTTGATGTGTCTCTGGTTGTTTTCCTTTAAATGTTGTGGGGAAGCAAAAGCAGCAGCTGCTTTGGGTGCTTCAGAATTTGAAGTAGTCGGGTTTCATGGGACACACTTTTCCCAAAGAAAATTGGTTGTGGTGGAAGAAAGTGGAAATTGTTTGTTTCGGCACGAGGAGGATGCACCCTGTGCCTCAGGCTTTGTTTCAACAGGTGATTCCTTGGGAAAGGTGTGGGATCTGGATGGGAGGGGATCTGAAACCAGCTCAGCTCATCCCACCTTTCCCCATCCCAGGTCACCTTTCCCTATCCCAGGAACACTTTCCCTACTCCAGGGACGCTTTTCCTTATCCCAGGGACACTTTCCCTGTTCCAGGGACACATTTCCTTATTCCAGGGTCACCTTTCCCTATCCCAGGGACACTTTCCCTATCTCTGGGTCACCTTTCCCTATCCCAGGGACACTTTCCCTATTCAGGGATCCTTTCCCTATCCCAGGGACACTTTCCCTATCTCTGGGTCACCTTTCCTTATCCCAGAGACCCCTTTCCCTATCCCAGAGACCCCTTTCCCTGTTCCAGGGACTCCTTTCCCTATCTCAGGGACCCTTTCCCTATCCCAGAGTCACCTTTCCCTATCCAGGGACACTTTCTCTCTCCCAGGGGCACCTGTCTCCATCTCAGGGACACTTTCCCTATCCCAGGGTCACTTTCCCTATCCCAGAGTCACCTTTCCCTATACAGGGACACTTTCCTTATCCCAGGTTGCTCCAAGCCCTGTCCAGCCTGGCTTTGGACGCTTCTATGGATGGGGCATCCACAAGTTCCCTGTGCCAGGGCCTTGCCACCCTCACAGGGAAAAATTTCTTCCTAAAATTCTACCAAAATCACTCTCTGGCAGTGGGAAGCCATTCCCTGTGTCCTGTCACTCCAAGCCCTTGTAAATTGTCTCTTTTTGTGTTTCTCGTTGGCTCTTTCAGGTCCTGGAAGTCACAATGAAGTCACCTGGGAGCCTTTTCTCCAGGAAAATCTCACTCTCCCAGCCTTTCCTTATGGGAGAGCTGCTCCATCCCTCTGGTCACTTTGGTGTCCCTCAGGGACCCAGGGCTGTGACCCTGCCATGGCCAGGGACCCCTTTCCCTATCCCAGGGTCACTTTTCCTCATCCCAGGGACACTTTCCCTATTCAGGGATCCTTTCCCCATCCCAGGGACACCTTTCCCTATTCAGGGACACTTTCCCCATCCCAGGGACCCCTTTCCTTACCCCAGGGTCACATTTCCCTATCCCAGGGACACTCTCTCTGTTCCAGGGACCCCTTTCCCTGTTCCAGGGACACTTTCCCTATCCCAGGGACTTTTTCCTTATCCCAGGGTGACTTCCCCTATCCCAGGGTCACCTTTCTCTATCCAGGAACACTTTCCTTATCCCAAGGACACCTTTCCCTATCCCAGGAACACTTTCCCTATCCCAGGGACACCTTTCCCTATTCCAGGGACATTTTCCCTAATCAGGACCACTTTCCCTATCCCAAGGACACCTTTTCCCTATCTCAGGGACACTTCCCCTATCCTAGGGACACATTTCCCTATCCCAGGGACATTTTCCCTATCCCAAGGACACTTCCCCTATCCTAGGGACACATTTTCCTATCCCAGGGACATTTTCCCTATCTCAGGGACACTTCCTCTATCCTAGGGACACATTTTCCTATCCCAGGGACATTTTCCCTATCCCAAGGACACTTCCTCTATCCTAGGGACACATTTCCCTATCCCAGGGACATTTTCCCTATCCCAGGTTGCTCCAAGCCCTGTCCAGCCTGGCTTTGGACACTTCCAAGGATGGCACAACCCGCTTTTCCCAGTGCCAGCCCCTCCTCACCGTCACAGGGAAGGCTCTTCTCCCCAAACCCACCCCACAAATCACCTTGGGGACGCTGCTGTGGTTCCTGGGGAGGAATCCGAGCAGAATTTTAGCGATGGGCGAGCGGGACATGGAAAAACGGGATAAAATCAGCGGGGAATGTGTCCCTGCAGCCCGGCTGGGCTGCGGGTGGCAGTGCAGAGCAGGATTTGTGTCCTCGCAGGGATTGGGAGTGTAGGGAGAGGTGATGTGGCAAGGTGAGATCGGGCTGGGAGCCCCACATCCCTCCCTGAGGATGAGGATGAGGAGTTGGGGGGATGCCAGGGATGGTTTGTGCCACAGTTTGTCCTTCTCGTGAATAAACGCAGCATTTTTTCTTAATTTTTATTCTCTTAATTATTCTGGAGACAGCTCAACCCTAAACCTCCGGGTTTTTTTTTGGTGATGTAAACCTGCTCGGGAGGAACCCCTGGATTTGTAATAGCTGCCATACAATTACCCGGCAATAAAGTGGGATTTTGGCTCTTCAGTTCCTTTTTTTATGCCTGTGGTGCATGCAGGGCTCTTGGCTCAGCCCCTGCCCTGCAGCAGCCCCAGCACAGGATGCGATTTTGGGCAGGGGGACATCTCAGGGTGGCGAGGGGACAGCGGCTGATGGAGCTGTGGCCCGGAGCTTTCCCTGAGGGAGCTGTGCCTGTGCACAATCGGGGCTGTTTGAATTGATGCTGCAGCTTAAACAGACATAAAGCAACTCTTTCATGTGCCAGCCGCGGTTGCCTTGGCTCTTGGCAGCGGCTCCCGGTGTGGGCAGTGCGAGGATTGAAATGCAGAGGGGACAGAGGGACAGACAAGGAGGATTGAGCCCAGATCTGCGGAGCCCCCTCGATCTAGAATTTGGGTTTTTTTAGCTGTCAAATAAGCTCATTCAAGGCAACCGGAACACGGCCGAAGAAGGGGGTTTTGCAGCAAGAAACTGCAGCAAATGCGAGGCCGGGGGAGCAGGGGGATGGGTGCCAGGGCAGCCCCTGAGGTGGCCCCGGCAGGCCCGGGGGGGAGCGGCCCGGGCCCGCTCTGGGAACCGGGGGCACCGGCCCGGCCCCGCATCCCGGGGGGAAATTGGGGTGAACGGGGGGAAAAAAGGGGATAACAGGACCGGAGAGGGGGTGTGGGGCTGGCAGACACCCCCTGTGTTCCCCAGGGGTTCGGGGGAGAGCGGCGGCTCCGAGGCTGTCACGAACGTGAAGTCGGTGCTTGGCGAGGAGGGAGGAGGGGGAGGATGCTCGAGCGTTTTCCAGAGTGCCTTTTTCTTCGTTATTTATTTATTTCCTTAAGCTCTGGTGTCATGTTCGAGTTGTTTTCCTTGTCCCTGGATCTGAGCATCATTAGCAAGATAATGAAGTTCCCGAATGTGGCGTTAAGTGGCTGCATTCCCATTCCTCCCTCCCTTTTCCCCATCTTGCCTGCAGCTCCAGGGACCGGCGTACCGGGAGATGTTAAAACAAAAACAAGGGGAGGTGCCGCTGGTGATGGGGGAGAAAAGGGGCTCTGCCAGCCTTGCCAAGCCCCCCTGTTGGCTCTGGGGAGGGGGGCACAGCCTTTCCCACCTCCAGGATGCCCCTGGACCAGTCCCACCAGTATCAGGGACAAGGCACAGACAGGGAAAAGGGAGAGGAGGGGAGCGGGGGGGGGGTTCTGTCGTGATCCGTGTTTGCAACAAAATTCGCCTCATCACAAGAATTGTGTCAATAGCATCAGGTTGTTTATGGGGGGAAGGAGGGGGGTGAGTAACAGGGATGTGTGTGAGAGAAATGCGGGGTGGGGGGGCTCGTTCTTTATCAAGAAACTATCAAAAATAAACGCGCTGTGGGGCTGGATGCCGGGTTTGGGGTGGGTAACACAGCATCCCCCTCCTCCCTTATCCACAACACCCCCCTGGCCCGGCATCCAGAGAAGGAACAAAGCTCCGGGAACGATTAATCAAGTGGCTTAATAAAAAAAAAAAAAAAAAAAAAAAAGAAGTATAAATCCCTGCGGGCTGCGTGGTGCTGGTGGTGCTGCTGCTGCCGAGGAGCTGGCTCTGAGACAGCCACCGGGAGGGACGCGCCAGCCCTCCCCTGCTCTCCTCTCCTCTCTTCTCCTCTCCTCGCCTTCCCTCTCCTCTCCTCTCTCCCCGAGCTGCTGCCACACTTGGTTCATTCCAGCTGCAGAAGCTCAGAGCCTTCCATGCGGTGGGATTTTTTTTTTTTCCTCCTCCCGGGCTGAAAAAAAAAAAAAAAAAATTAAGGGGAAAAAAAAAGAATAAATCAAAATCACAAGCCTGACCCGCTTCCCCTTCACCTCCCCCTTCCTCCTTCCTTTCTGCTCTTCATCCAGCCGAGCCGAGGACTATCCCAATCGCCGAGGGGAAGGAAAAAAGGGGGAAAAACCCAAGAGCGGCGAGCAGCGGACCCCCAGCACGCCCCATTGGTGCCGCTGCCCTTTGACATGCAACCTTGCTTGGGATGGGACCGGCCGGGATGCAGCTGCAGCTTCGGGAGGCACTGCTGGCAGCTGGGCATGGTGGCACTGCTGGCGGCCGAGGGCAGCGCCTGGAGCCGGGCACTGCTGCTCTCGCTGGGGCTGCTGGCAGGATCGGCCATGGGTGAGTGCCGCGGGCAACTTCGGCCGGGGAGCTCCGGATACAGCGCCGGCTGTGCGGGGATGGAGCGGGGATGGAGCGGGGTGCGGGGGGTGGCACTGGGGGGTGGCAGTAGGCTGTGTGGCACTGGGGTGGTGGCATTGGGGTGTGTGCCACTGGAGCGGTGGCAGTGAGGTGATAGCAATAGGCTGTGTGGTACTGGGGTGATGGCACTGGGGTGTGTGGTACTGGAGTGGTGGCACTGAGCTGTGTGGCACTGGGGTGATGGTACCGGGGTGGTAGCAATAGGCTGTGTGCTGCTGGGGTGATAGCGCTGTGGTGATGGCACTGGGGTGGTGGAAATAGGCTGTGTGCCACTGGGGTGGTGGCAGTGAGGTGGTGGCTCTGGGGTCTTTGGCACTGAGGTGATGGCACTGAGCTGTATGGCACTGAGATGGTAGCAGCAGCCTGTGTGGCACTGGGGTGGTAGCAGTAGGCTGTGTGGCACTAGAGTGGTGACACTGGGATGATGGCAATAGGCTGCGTGCCACTGGGGTGGTGGCACTGAGCTATGTGGCACTGGGGTGGTGGTAGCAATA
This sequence comes from Chlorospingus semifuscus, assembly GCA_035048045.1. Lineage (NCBI taxonomy): Eukaryota > Metazoa > Chordata > Aves > Passeriformes > Passerellidae > Chlorospingus > Chlorospingus semifuscus. The sequence goes on from JAWWMS010000091.1 coordinate 4,423,982, forward strand.
GGCTCTGTGGCACTGGGGTGGTGGCACTGGGGTGACAGCAGTAGGCTGAGTGATGCTGAGGTGGTGGCACTGAGCTGTGTACCACTGGGGTGGTGGCACCGGGGTGGTGGCAATAGGTTGCCACTGGGTTGATGGTACTGGGATGGTAGCAATAGGCTGTTTGGCACTGGGATGATAGCACTGTGGTGGTGGCACTGAGGTGCTGGCACTGAGCTGTGTGGCACTGGGGTGGTGACACTGGGATGGTGGCACTGGGGTGATGGCAGTAGGCTGTGTGGCACTGGGGTGGTGTCACTGTGCTGTGTGGCACTGTGCTTTGTGGCACTGGGGTGATAGCAATAGGCTGTGTGACACTGGGGTGGTGTCACTGTGCTCTGTGCCACTGGGGTGCTGGCACACTCTGCCCTGGCACCCCGGGCAGGGCACTGAGGGTGTTTGATCCAGACTCTGGAGCTGCATCCTTCAGGAGCAGCAGTTTCCCCCCAGCGCTGCCGCGTGAGAAGGGCTCTGGCTCTCCATGATCTCATTCCCCTGCTCTGCTGGGTCAGGTTTGGGATGAGCTGCTTCAGGAGCTGCTGATGTGCAGCATGACTGTGAAAAATGCCAGCACTGCTCTCCCCTCTGCCTTTCCCTGGCATCTCAAGTCAGGATTTCACTGCCCTGCTGCTTGCCCACAGCTGATAGAACAGATTTCTGGATGCCTTGCATGAAGATGGAAGCACTTTCCTCCTTCTCCTCCTGCCTTCCCAGTTGAATATCTCTTATATATGAGCTGACTGGCCTCAGCAGCCTGGTTTTTATGAAATATGCATGGTTGGGCTTGAAAGCAGAAGAAGACTTGAATTTGGGGGCAGTTTGCTTTGTGTCTCCTGCCTCATTTCCACAGCTGCCCTTGCAGCCAAAGCAGATCCAGGGAGTGAAGTTTATTTCTGGTGTAAACAGCAAATATTTAGGGACTGTCCTTCTGTGTGTGTAGGAGGGGGAAGAGTGGGAGAGCTTGGCAGTGGCTGCTCTCCACACTGTGCAGTGCCCCCATTTCCAAGTTTCCAAGTCCTGTTGTCTTGTCTGCTGTATCCTAGGCTAGAGGAATGTGTGTTTGGGTGTTGATGTGTATGAAAGCTCCTTGGCTTTGGGGTTTTTGTTCTTTTGGGTTTTTTTTTTTTTTGGAGGAAAAACTTTATCTGGAATGCAAGGCTGATTTTATTATGTAAGGCAGGTTTCCTTTCAGGGGCTGGGGGATGAGGATTAACTGCTGCTCCTGAGCACTCTTGCAGTGGAGCTGAACAGTTCTGCTGACTGGGAGCATCTGTTAGGAAAGGCTGTAAACCCACCCAAACCAACCTACAGGTCCTTAATAAAGGCTGAATATTTATTTTGGTGGCTATTTTTCATCTCTCCAGCATGAACATTCAGCCTGTGCACGGAGGAAAACCCTTCCAGCAGCTTCTGTTGAGCTTTCCTCATGCAAGCACACTGATGGAGAGATACCTAAATCTCAGATTTACTCTACCAGGGGCTTACAGCTTTTTCTCTTCTTCTGAGCTGTCTGTGGCTTACTCATACTGGATCTTCACTCTGTACCTCACTGAGCATTTAATCCTTTCTTCTCAGGCCCCTGCTCCCTCCTGTCTGCATTTTGAGCTCTCTGTTCTGGATCCTTCAGCCAGAGGTTGCTGCTCTGGGTTGTTTTGCTTTGTGAGCAGAAGACCTGCGAAAGCTTTTTAGCCCTCAGATGGTTTTTTATCTGCATCAGAGCCGGAGGCATTGATCAATAAGTCCCCTCTTTAGATTGTGAAACCCCAGCAAGGATGTTTTAGTGAGAGCAGGGTGCCAGCTTGGGCGTCCGTGCCTGGTGCTGGGTGGGCAGGGAGGGAGGGGAGGCACCCGCCCTTTGCAGGGTCACTGTGGGTTTGGGGTGCAATTCCTGGGAATGATTTCAGCCGGTTCTGAATGTGCTGAACCCCTGTGGAACAAAGTTCCAAGAGCTGCAGGCTCTCCCGTTCGGGGCTGAGCAGGGAGCAGTAGCCAGGAGCTCCCATAGTGTGGCAGCAGAGCTGTGTGTGTGGAGCCGTCAGGCAGGAGTTCACAGAAAAAGGGGAGAAACCCTGCTCCCGTCGCATCAGCTGGGCCCTGCCTGCCCAGAAATGTCCTTCTAAAACCCAGCATGGGGTGTGGGGTGCCCTCAGGTGCTGCCATGTCCCAGGGCAGGGTGATGGAGCTTCCCTTGGGGGAAGGATGGAGCTGGAGCAGAGGGAAGGTGGTGCCAGGTGATGAGAACTTCACTGTGGATGTGGAAGTGTTTTGTGAGGTTCCTCCTTCCAGTTTGAAGTTTATTGTGGCTGTGGAAGTCCTTGGTGTTAGGAAAATTAATCCACAAACACCAGAGGTTTATGGCCAAAAAGGGGACAGAGGAGTCCTGGAACTTTATTCCAATCAAGGGAGAGGCCATGGGGCATTCCCCTGGGATCTCCCCAATTTTTGGAGGACGCAGCCTCCTTTTTATCCCAATTTCCCAGCTGCATTTCCCTTCTCTCTTTCCCCATTGCTGAGGTACTTGAGAGGTTCAGACTTCCCAGAACACCTGATCCCAAAGATTCCCCTCTAATGTACAACCCTCCCTTTGAATTTTTGATTCTTACAGAATTTATGGGTTTTTCTTCCCCATTGTTTCTTTCATCGTTCAATGTCTAATTTCATTTCTCAGCAAACCTAAAGTTTATTTGTAAAATCAAATCTCTTTTTCCATTCACCAATCAGTGGAATCCCTCCCATTGTTCCTTTTCTCTCCCAGTGCTGGTTTTATCTCCCAGCAGACCCACAGCTTGTTTGGAAACACAAATCCACCATTCCTCTCACTTGTGAGGTTTTTCCTTCCAGTTTGAAGTTTATTGTGGCTGTGGAAGTGCTTTGTGAGGTTCTCCCTTGCAGTTTGAAGGCTGCAGTGAAGGTTTCACAGGGATAAGATGGGCTGAGGGCTCTGGATTTTCCTTTTGGCTGTGGGTTGGTGCTGAGCCCTGCCTGGCCTGTGGGGTGTGATGGTTCTGGAATTCTGTCTGTTGGTTCTGGAATTCTGTCTGATGATTGTCAGTCAGGTGGGTACATCAGTGCTGCTCACCCCTTTCTGGTATTTTCTGGGGAATCAACTGCAAGGTGAATCAGGGCCATGTGCAGGCCCCGTGGGTGTGGATAAACACAGATAAAACACATTTTAATGGCCTGTTCTAAAAGGGTCTTGACACCATTATTTACACACTGTGCTTTATTAGTAGCACCTTGCTTGGTACTGGGTTAAGGGAGGATGCAGCAGCTTGAAACAGCAGCTCATCAATTTTAAACCCCTGTAATTATTATTTTGTCTTGATGGAAAACAGTTTTTTTTCCAGACTTCTCTTCTAAAGCTGTTTATGAATTTTGTTTATGATGGATTTGTGTCCCAGGTGTGGCTGAGTGTTGACCAGGGGATGTCAGTGCTGTGGGATGAGCAGAACTGAGCATTCCTCACTTCTCTGCGCCCAGAGAATGGTTCCTGCTCTCAGCCACTTCCAGCAGCATTCCAGGGATTTCCAGCCATGGAATTATTGCTGCCCTTCTCAGCTTTCTGAGAGCCCAGCTGGGTGGGAAATGCCAAATTTCACAGCTGTGCTTCTGTTCCTGCTGCTGCCCTCCCAACCCCTGCCAGAATTTGGCCTGGATCTTGACCAGAGGAAATTGTTATGATAATGTTGAGGGTTAGTTGGGGGCAAGGTCAGGCAGCCTTAACTGGTTTTGAGCCCATAGCATTGCAAGCAAAGTCTTTTTAACTCCATTTTTATCAGGAGTATCCTGAGACACAGGACTGGAGTAATTTTTCACAGGCTTTAGTGAAATTATAACAAAGCTCTGTTTAGCTGAGTGGATTTTAAATAATACTTCTTTACTCTCCTCCATGTTTCCAGGCATTGGGAGGTTCAGAAACACCATGAATAGGCCTAAATTTAAATTAGGCTTTTTTTTTTTTTTCAACAGAAAATAGAGCAAATTCAAATGGAAGGGGAGAGATAAGACTTTAAGGGCTCCAAAAAAAAAAAAAAAAAGGGAAATGATTAAGTAGTAAAGATTCTCTACTGCTGGAATTGTTGAGTGCAGCATTGAGCTGTCTCTTTGACATGCACAGAAATGTCAGAGGTGCTGGAATCCCATTGATTGGCTCCAATATCCAGTGAGGAGTGATGGGAAGGGAAAGGGAATCAGAATTTAAGGGGAGTTTAAACCTGGTGAGGCTTTTTTTTGCTCCACTTGGGAGGAGGTGGAGCAGCTGGTGTTGGTGTGTGAATTATCGACAGTGTCATTTCCTGAGGTGTAAACACCCAAAATCCCGGGGTTAATGAGGTTGGAAAAGCCCTCCCAGGTCACAGAGTCCAAGCTGAGCCCAGTCCCCACCTTGTCCCCATCCCAGAACTCTGAGTGTCACATCCAGGCCTCCTTGGACACCTCAGGGATGAGACCCCAAACCTCCCTGAGTTGTGATGTCTGACCACCCTTTCCATGCAGAAATTCCTCCTGGATACGCCTGGAGGTGGCACAGGGAACTATCAGCAAGCATTGTGTGTAATTCTGGAGTGAAAGATGGAAATCACAGCCCAGAGGAGCTTTTTTCCAGAATTCTGATTGCCAAGCAAGGATTGCCTTAGGAGGACGCAAGAAAAAGCCACCAGTGCCACCAGAGCCAGCCTGGTTCGTGTGGGCACCACCTGGGCATGACTGGAGCTGCAGCCAAGTCCTCACCAAAAAAATTTCTCAATCCTTGCTGATGTTTCAGCTTTTTCCTCTTTTAATCCTGAGTGTCCTCAGAAGGGAACTCCTCTTTCCATCCCACCAGCAGGAAACCCACAGCACCCCATTTCTTCCTGTGTAAAAAGACATTTCCACTCCTGTTTCACTCCTGGGCAGTGAAGCAAACGGGGCAGGAGACTTTTTCTCCTTTTAATGCCTTTATTAAAGGTGATCAGCTCAAGGTTGGGAAGCTCAACAGGTCTGCAGTCTCCCTCTCTTCTAGGGTGAAGAGGAGGAGGAGGAGGACGAGGAAGATGCAGCTTTGTCCACTGTAGGGCAGAACTGAGGGTCCCATCCTCACAAGAGTTAACCCTCGGACCTGTCATCCAGGGTCTTGGCCTCAGCTGAAGTCTTCTTGCTCAGGGTGAGGGGCCTCAAAGGTTCTCAGGCTACAAAGGTTCTCAGCATCTCTGCAGGCTCAGCACTCTGTTCCTCACGTCCAGACATCACTCTGATCTCTTAATTCTGTGTTGGCTCGTTGTTTTTTGGTCTTTCCTGTAAATTTGATGAGGTTTTTTCCCCTGGCATGCTGGTCTTGAAGCTGTTTTGCATCTTCTCTGATGCCCCCTCCCTCCATGTCCCCTCCACACACTGTCTGGTGAGAAGGACAATTTAGCTTCAGGCAGGGCTACACCGATACAAAAGGAGCAATTTACGAGAATGGCCAGTGATTACAATAACAGGTAGAACTTGACTTTAGCAGCAACTGGTTTAACTGGTTTTGCAACTCTTTTTTCCCCCCAAAAAATTGGCAGAATTTTGTTTATAACAGGCATAGCCCTGGGTTTCTTAGCCCTCAGGCCTGTCATCCAGGGTCTTGGCCTCTGCTGAAGTCTTCTTGCTTAGGATGAGGGGCCACAAAGGTTCTCAGCATCTCTGCAGGCTCAGCACTCTGTTCCTCACGTCCAGACATCACTCTGATCTCTTAATTCTG
>JAWWMS010000091.1:4502496-4521857 GCA_035048045.1 Chlorospingus semifuscus
GGAGCAGCACAGAGGGGAAAGGGGCACTGACTTCCTCCTCACCTGCCTCAGTGTCCCGGGGCATCTTCCTCTTCCTCGCAGCCTCCCAGGCCTTGGCAATGGGAAATCCTGGTTTGGGGAAAACAAGGGATGAGAGCGTTTGTAGGAGTGTCGGGGGGTAGGACAGTCGGGACGGACGGAGACGAGAGATCTCTGCAGCCAGGTCGTGGAACTTGCGGTTTATTGCAAAGGGCCTGGGTGCAGGGCCCTGCTTGGAGCTGCCAGCCACAGCTCGGAGCAGGCCTGAGAGAAGAGAGGGGTAGAGAGGATGAGAGGGTAACAGAGTAAGACAGGCAAGAGCATAAGAGAGTAACGTTCCCATTACAACACAATAAATTTTCTTCTGTGTTGAATATTCTATTTCTCACCAACCAATCTAGTACGAGATACAAATCCTAGAGCATTTACATACAGCCTGTAAAAATTATTACATCACCATACTGTGTTACATTTTAAACCCTAAAAACTCCTCTTTGGACCCCTTCTGCTGAGGTACTAGGGTCTGGATCTGCCTGCAAACAGAGGGAATTGTTTCATCAAAAGGGGATTACCTTCAGTTGGGCCACGCCATTGTTTTCCAGTTGTTCACTAACTGAGGTATCTCAAAGCTTGCTTTCATTTCAGTCTTCCTTATACTTTCTATATTCGCAAAGTCTTTTGCCAGACAATCATATTTATAAAGTTTTCCTATTTCATCTTCCGCAACACACATTGAGTTTGAAGGTCTCTCTGCCCGAGTCCATTTCTACCACTCACCAGCCACCTGGGCTCCAGAAAAACCTCCCAAACACCAAGATTCAGCCCTGAAAAAGCCTCCTAGGAGTTTCCCATCCCTGGTCCCTCCCCTTTGCTGTTCGGGGGTTCCCCCCTGTCCCAGTTGCTGGGGTCACGCTTGGATTGGGGGTCCCCCTTCTCCTCGGTGCCCGCCCTGCCCAGGCTGTTGGCAGTCCCAGCAATCCCAAAAGCTCCCCCTGCTCCACTCTCCCCATTTCGGGATGCCGGTGCTTTTTGGGCTCCCGGGCTCCCTTCTCCCCTCATTCTCTGCTCTGGGATGCAGCGGCTCCAAGGAGTCCCCCCTGCCCCTCTCCAGGATCTTGAGGCTCCCGCCAATGGCGGCGCTCCCCCCTCTCTGGGCTCCCCACTTTGGGCTCCTGGGGGACACGGGGCTCTGCTCCTCCAGGCTGCCTCTGCCGGCAGCCGCCACCGCCACCCGCCGATGTCCCTTCAAGGGGCCTTTTCCGCTCAGCCTTGGACTTCTTCATTCTCCAAACATCCTCGCAAAAACCCCAACCCAGGGACCCCCCGGGGATATCTGGGCTGAGCTCCCCCTCCCCGCTCACAGGCGCGATGGGGGTGCGATGATCCCACAGATGGGGGCTGCAAATTCAGGCAGGGATCGACCGCGTGGTTCCCTCAGCTCAGCCTCAATCCACCTTTGTCCCTCCTCTTCCACCCACTCCTCCCCTTCCATCCCCCATCCTCCTCCCCCTCTGTCTTATCCCCACCTCCTTCCATCACTGCTCTCTCTCCGCCTTCATCCCTCCTCTTCCATCCCTCCTCCCCCTGCTCCTCCTCTCTAACCCCGCCTCCTCCTCCCCCTTCATCCCTGCCCTTCCCTCCCTCCTCCTCCTCCCCCAGCAGCAGCCACACCCTCGGTGCCCCGTTCCCGCAGCCCTCGCAGCCCGCGGCAGGAGCGGGGATGGAGCCGGGACAGGTCGGGATGGGCAGCGCGGGGCTCTCGGCTGCTCCCAGCCGCTGCGGGCGGGGGGAACCCGGCCCGGGCCAAAGGAGAGGCAAACTGGGCAAACTGGGGGCTGCACATCCAAACTGGGCCTTGCTGGGGACCCTGCCTGGCCACTGCCAGCCCTTGGGGCTCCTCTCGGCACATCCGCCAGGGGGGAACGCACACAGGGCTGGGGGATCCCAGCAGTGGCAGCACTGCCAGGGACTGGGCTGGACTGGGGTCATACTGGGAGTGACTGGGGCTGTACTGGCTTTGTACTGACATTATACTGGGATCGAACTGGGAGTGACTGGGACTGTACTGGGACTGTACTGACATCATACTGGGATCGTACTGGGAGTGAGTGGAAACCTGCGGGGGGCAATTCAGACCATGTTAGGTGGGATACACTGGGTGTGACTGGGATTATGCTAGGAGGAACTGGGAATGACTGGCTGCATGCTGGGGGTGACTGGAAACTGCTGGACTTATATTGGGATCAACTGGGATCATGCTGGAAGTGACTGGGATCGTATTGGCAGTGAGTGCCACTACACTGAGGCTGACTGGGAGTGCTTGGGAGCAAATGGGATCATACTGGAAGGAACTGCGGGTGACTGGGAACATGCTGGAGGGAACTGGGGAGTGCTGGGAGATACTGGGAGTGACTGGAACGAATGTGAGGGTTAAAGAGAACAACTGGAACCGTGTGGAACACAACTGGTTCATACTGGCAAGGACTGGGAGCACACTGGGGCCATCTTTGGGTCATACTGGGAGGGACTGGAACAAAAGTGAGGGGGAGAGGAATGTGAACCATGTAGAGCAAAACTGGTTTATTCTGGCAGTGACTGGGAGCACACTGGGCCCATATTTGCATCATACTGGGAGGGACGGGACTAATACTGGGAGTAACTGAGAGTGACTGGGAACACACCCTGCACATCATCCCCCATACTGGGCATGACTGGGAGCAACTGGGAGCATGCTGGGAGCAAATGGCATCATACTGGAACTGACTGGGTTGATCTAGGAAGCAACTGGAACCACACTGGAGGCAGCTGGGACCATACTGGGAGAGATTGGAAGCAACTGGGATGATACTGGGACCACACTGGGAGGGCTGGCATCTGACTGGGATCAAACTGGAGCTGACTGGGATCATATAGGGGTTGAAAGGGAGCGACTGGGATCACACTTTGGGCTACTGGGAGCAACTGAGAGAAACTGGGATGATGCTGCAAGCAAACTGGAGGAACTGGGAAGGACTGGATGCATGCTGGAGGCAACTGGGATATACTGGGCATGACTGGGGGATCATAGTGGGAGAACTAACACCTCACTGGGGCCACTGGCGGTGTCTGGAAATGACTACAGACATGCTGGGGGCAACTGGGATATACTGGGAGTGTCTCTAACCATACTGGGGTGACTGGAACCACACTGGGAACAACTGGGACCACGCTGGGGGCAACTGGGAGTGAGTGGGACCATGCTGAGAGAGACTGGGATCATCTGGGGAGTGACTGGGACTAGAGCAGGGGCAACTGGGTGCTACTGGCATCACACTGGGAGGAACAGGGAGCAACTGGAACCATGCTGGGGGCAATTGGGATCCTACTGGGATCACAATGTAAGCAGCTGGGCCCACACTGGGGGAGACTAGGATCATACTGGATCATACTTTCAGCAACTGGGACTGCACTGAGGGTGACTGGGAGTGGCTGTGAGCAACTGGGATCAGGCTGGAAGCAACTCCAACCAGCTGGGAGTGACTGGGAACATGCTGGGGGGAGCTGGGTTGTACTGGGAGAGACTGAAAGTATAATGGGGGTAAATGGGAGCTACTGGAACTATGCTGAGTGATAATGGGAGCAGCTGTGTCCATGCTGGAGTCATACTGGGATCATACTGGGAGTGACTGGAATAGTACCGGGAGTACCTGAGAGTGACTGGGATCCTACTGGAACCAGACTGGGAGTGACTGGGAAGGTGCTGGCCGTGACTGGAACCATACTAGAGGCGAATGGGAGCAACTGGGCCCACACTGGGAGTGACAAGGAGTCACTGGGCATGACTGGAATAACACTGGGAGGATCTGGGAATGACTGGGATCATACTGGGGGTATCTGGGAGCAACTGGGATCATAGTGAAAGTGACTGGGATTGTAGCGGGAGTTACTGGGATCGTCCTTGGAGCCACTGGGATTGCAATGGGTGTGAATGGATCCTGACTGGGGGTCACTGGGAGCTACCAGGCCCTGCTGGGAGGAAAATGTGGAAACATTGGGAAGAACTGGGATCAGCTGGAAGGTACTGGAACCATGCTGAGGAGATTGAGACCACAACCGGGATCATACTGGGAGCAACTGGCACTATACTTTGGGCAACTGACAGAACCTGGGATAATGCAGAGGCAACTGGGAGTAATTGGGAATGACTGGGATCATTCTGAGGTAACTAAAGCCTTACTGGGGCAACTGGGATAAACTGGGAGTGTTTGTAACCATAGTGGGGGGACTGGAACCACACTGGGAACAGTCGGGACCATGCTGGGGGCAACTGGGAGTGAGTGGGACCATGCTGGGAGGGACTGGGACTATTCTAAGGACAACTGGGATCATGCTGGGATCACAGTGAGAGCAGGTGGGTCCATGCTGGGTTAGACTGGGATCACACTGAGGGTGACTGGAATCATGCTGGGATTGACTGGGAGTGGCTGTGAGCAACTGGAATTGTGCTGAAAGCAACTGGGAGAAAGTGGGAGTGACTGGGAGCATGCGGGGAGTGACTGGGATATACTGGGAGAGACAGAGAGTCACTGGTATCACACTGGAGGCTCCTGGGGTCATGCTGGCATTGACAGGGAGCAACTGGGATCACGCTGGGGATGACTGGCATCAGACTGGGAGTGACTGGGATCATACTGGGAGTGGCTACAATCATACTGGGATCAGAGTGGGTGTAATTGGACCCTGCCTGGGGGTTACTGGGAGCTACCAGGCTGGGAGAGGGAGCCTGGGATCATACTAGACTCATCCTGGGATCATACTGGGAGTTACTGGGGCAGCTGCTAGGGACAACTGGGAGAACTGGGAACACACTGGATGAAAGTGGGAGGAACTGGGAGCAACTGGGACCTTACTGGGGGCAAATTGCATCATCATAGGGAATGACCGGGAGTGACTGGGCTCATACTGGGAGCAGCAACAGGGATCAAGCAGGGAGTGATGGGAAGGGACCAGGTTCATACTGGGAGTGACTGGGCCTATACTGGGAGCGAGGGGAAACTGGGAAAGGAGAAAATGGCACAGGCGGAGGGAAGGGGGAATACCAAGGAATTCCCCTGGATCCCATCCTGTGTCCCCCGGGACCCTTCTCAGCCGCGCCCTGCGGGACCCCCGGGCCGGGCTGTGCTGAGCTCCCGGGCCCAGCGCTCCAACTGTGCCCAGAACCCGCCGGGTTCGGCCCAAAGCAGGGCCAGCACCGGGATCCTGGATCCATTTTTCCTGTGGCTGCGGGTCCCACCCCCGGCGGAGCAGCACTGGGAGCTGGAACTGCGATCCCTGAGTGCCGATCCCCTTCTCTCTCTCTCTCCTAAAAGTTCCCTCCCTTTCCTTTGGGGGATCACAAATCCCAGAGCGGCCGCAGAGCCCCGTGCCCAGGCCGGGTTTCCCAGCAAAGGGAGGCTGGGGCTGAGGTGCCCCGGGCTGGCCGGGAATGGGGGCCCGGGGGTCCCCGGGGTCACGGAAACGGGGGATCCAGGGGCTGGGAGAGGAGGATACCTGGGAAAGGGGGTGCAGGGGGTGGCGGGGCAGGATAAGGGGGTGCAGGGGGTGTCGGGGCAGGATAAGGGGGTGCAGGGGGTCCTGCAGCTGGGGAAGGAGATACAGGGGGGTCCCAGTTCCCAGGAATGGGGATTCAAGGGGGTCCCCATGGGCTCCCCAAAGCCCCTCCCAGGGGGAGAAGGAGCTGGGTCGGGAGCTCTGGGCAGAGCAAAGGGGGTGGCCCCGGCACGGGGGGACATGGGGGAGTCACCCCCGCTTTGAGGGGGGACACGGCCCCGGGGACCCCCCTCACCTTCCCCGCAGGGGAGGCCGAGCCCCAGCCCGGCAGACGGAGCCCAACACGGAGCCCCCGAGCCCCGGAAGCACCTGGGGGGCGTCCGGCAGCAGCTCCGGGGGCGGGAGGGGCAGGACCCGGGAAATGGCGGCTGGGAAGGGACCGGCACGGACTGGGACAGGCTGGGATGGACTGGGACACACTGGGATGGACTGGGACAGGCCGGGATGGACTGGGACACGCTGGGATGGGCTGGGACAGGCTAGGATGGACTGGGATGGACTGAGACAGGCTGGGATGGACTGGAACCAGCTGGGATGGACTGGGACAGGCTGGGATGGACTGGAACCAGCTGGGATGGACTGGGACAGGCTGGGATGGACTGGGACAGGCTGGGATGTACTGAGACATGCTGGGATGGACTGGGACAGGCTGTGAGGGACTGGGACAGGCTGGGATGGACTGGGACACACTGGAAATGACTCGGACACCAGGACACAATGGGATACACCGGGACACACTGGGACCCAATGGGATTCACTGGGATACACTGCGCCCAGGACTGGGAGCCACTGGAGCAGGATCATAGCCCACTGGGACCCAGCAGGACCAGAACTGCGGCAACAGGGATCATAGTGGCAGCAACTGGGATATACTGGGACTGACTGGGATCATATTGGTGGAAACTGGAACTGTACTGGGGTAGCTGGGTGTGACTGGGAATGACTATGAGTATGCTGAGGGAAACTGGGATATACTGGCAGTGTCTGTAAGCATACTGGGGGTGACTGGTTTGACTGGGACCATGCTGGGGGAGACTGGAATCACACTTGGAATGGCTGGGTCTGTGCTAGGGGCAACTGAGAGTAACTGGGATCAGACTGGGAGCAACTGGGATCCTCATGGCATCAGAGTAGGATCATACTTGGAGTGACTGGGTCTGTGCTGGAGGCAACTGGGATCACCCTGGGAGGAAATGGGATCATGCTGGGAGCAACTGGGACCACATTGAGGGTGAGTGGGGTCATATTGGGATCATATTGGAAGTGACTAGGAGCAGGCTGAGAACAGCTGGGACCATGCTGGGGAAACTGGGATATACAGGGAGTGACTGGAATCATGCTGGAGGTGACTGGGAGTCACTGTGAGCAACTGGGATCATGGTGGAAGCTACTGGGAGCAACTGGGAGTGTGTGGAAGCACACTCGGGGCAACTGGGATATACTGGAAAAGACTGGGAGTGACTCGGATGACAGAGCAACCATAAAGGGAGCTTCTGGAATAATACTGGGACTATGTGGGAGTGACTGGGATCGTACTGGGAACAACTGGGACCATACTGGGGCAAATGGCATCGTACTGGGAGTGACTGGGATCATACTGAGAGTGACTGGGATCATACTGGGATTGTACTGAATGTAACTGAGAGTGACTGGGACCATCCTGGGGGTGACTGGGAGCCACAGGGCCCATGCTGGGAGTGACCTGGGGGGAACTGGGGGAACTGGCCCAGCTGGGGCTCAGGGTTGTTCTCCCCCAGGGCTGCCCTGGGTCCTGCTCCCACCTCCAACCCCACAGAGCCGAGGGACAGGGGACTGGGATAGGGACAGGGGAGAGAGACAGCTGAGGGACAGGGGACAGGGACAGGGGACTGGGACAGGGGACAGCTCAGGGACAGGGGACAGGGACAGGGGACAGCTCAGGGACAGCTCAGGGGCAGGGGACAGCTGAGGGACAGGGGACAGCCAGGGAACACGGCCTGGCCGAGGGACACTGAGCTCCAGCACTTGGGGCTGTTCCCTTGGGCTCCCAGCACAGCCCCAGGGGCAGAATCCCCTCCAGGAACTGTTGTTTGCTTTGAGCTTTGCTCTGGAACATTCCCCAGGAGCCCCTGCAGCGGCTGCAGCCCGGCTGGGTGCCCGAGGCCACCAAAGTCGCTCCGGCAGTGCCCTCCTGCCCCGGGCAGGGCCAGAACAGCCAAGGAAAGGCTCGTGCTGGGCTCAGGGCAGGGACAGGGCACTCCCCTGGCACTGCCACGGGCACGGCAGAGCCCGCCTGGGCAAAGGATTGGCATCCATGTCCCATTGAATCCCAGCAGGGATTACGTCTCATTGCACTGCTGCTATTGCATTGGTCATCCATTCAAATCATTTCCCCATGGAAATCCCATGTCAATGGCTTGGGGGGAGATCCATCCATGGAATTCTCACCTGACTGGGATGAGAGTGACATCTGGCCAAGGAAATTCCCTGGGAATTCCTGCATTCCCAAATCTCCCATTCCTGAATCCCACACTCCCACAGGAACTCCCCTCCTCCCCCCACACCCACCTTCATGGTCCAGAGCCTCCTGACCATGTCTGATGTATTTTGGGAGTTCTTCCACATAGGTGTGTCCCAGGTAATGTTTCATCTGCTCCACCATGATCCCTTTGTATTCCCAGCACCTCTGGCTGATCCAGGTGGCACCACTGGACCCTGCAAAGCTCCCGGGTCCCAAATGGAAGGAGATGAAATCCCAGCCCTTGTAGCCATACCCGTGGGATCCATGGACATTCTGTGGGACAGGAGGGCACAGCTGGAAACCACCTGCAGCATGTGGAGCCCTGGGAATGAGGAGAGAATGGACCCAGGGAGTCGTGTCCCAGCCCCAGGAAGCCCCTTGGAGCTCCCTGGATTCCCATTCCAGCCCCACGGATCCCCCCCATCCCCAGAGATCCCATCCCAACCCCACAGATCACCCCCATCCCCAGAGATTCCATCCCAGCCCCTCAGAGTCCTCCATTCCCACAGATCCCAGCCCAGCCCCAGCTCCCCCCAATCCCCCCGCTCTGGTTGTACCGGCCCCGTCTCCAGGGCACTGTCAGCCATGGGCCAGGTCCTGTCCTTGAGCCGGGGCTGGATATCCCAATATCCCAGCTCTGGCTATCCCAATATCCCAGCCCTGGCTATCCCAATATCCCAGGTGTGGCTATCCCAATATCCCAGGTGTGGCTATCCCAATATCCCAGCCCTGGCTATCCCAATATCCCAGCCCTGGCTATCCCAATATCCCAGCCCTGGCTATCCCAATACCCCAGGTGTGGCTATCCCAATATCCCAGCCCTGGCTATCCCAGTATCCCAGCCCTGGCTATCCCAATATCCCAGCCCTGGCTATCCCAATATCCCAGCCTTGGTTTCTCAATATCCCAGCTCTGGCCATCCCAATATCCCAGCCCTGGCTATCCCAATATCCCAGCTCTGGCTATCCCAATATCCCAGCTCTGGATATCCCAATATCCCAGCTAACCTCCCGCCCCCATCCCTGCTGTCTGTGGCTCCATTCGGCCCCGCTTGCTGCCCCAGTGCTCCCAGGGGGTCCCGTCCACGTCCCCCACAATCCAGCACTGGGGAACCCCCGGGCCAGGCTCTGACAGCGCCACTTCCAGGCACTGCAGGGAGTGCAGAACTGGGGGGACATGGAGATTTGGGGGAGCTGGGGGCTGAAAGTGAGAGTTTGGGCATCCAGGGGTGTCAACAAGCCAAGGAAAGGAGGGACATGAAGGACTGGCAGAGCTGGGAAGGAGGTTCAGGGTCTCAGAGCTAAGGAAAGGGGGCGCAGGCACTGGGAGAGCTGGGATGGGGTGTCCAGAGAATCCTGTGCCCAGGAAAGGGGGTACCAGCAGTCCTCAGTGGGAAAAAGGAGGGGCTGGGGGCTGGGAAATGGGCTGCGAGGGCTTTGGGACCGGAGGAGGAGGAGGAGGAAGGAGGAAGAGGTGGAGCAGCAGTAGGAAGCAGCTGGAAAAGGGAGATAAAAGAAATCTCATGGTCCTGGCGCTCCCTGGAGTCGCCGCAGCCCTGGGAGCATCGCCCCCCATCCTGCAGTGCCCGGTCAGGGGGAGCTGGGCCCAAATCTGCCGGGGGGTGCCTGGGTTTGGGGTTTTTTGGTGGGGATGTTTGGAGCCGGCAGTGTTATAAATTGAGCTGACAATTTGCCAAGTAAAACCAATTGAGAATTTATTGATTACAGCGGGCAAGGCAATAAGCAAATCAGTGCTGGGCGACAGGAGAGTCTCCGCTCCTCCACTGTCACACTCTTCTGATTTTCCATGGAGTTCTTATACAGTCCTTCTTCCGGCTTGATGTGTAGTACTCTGCGTATTCTTCTTTTGTGTCTAGGTGGTCATAGTCCACCTCCCGGGGTCTGAAGATGAAGGTTGGTAATTTTCCTTTGTCTGATTCCTGGAATTTTTAGGCTCAATCTGCTGAGTTCCTGGAATCCTAGGTTTACTGAGCGGATAACCTGATACTGTGTTATCAATCATAGCAAACCCCCTACCCATATTAACAGTTTACTAAACAGGTAAACAAATGTTTGTGAAACCTATTGTCTTTTGGTTTCATCTTCCTTATCCTTTTAAGTCTGGAAATTTACTTAAATAAACTAGAGGTGGTGCAGCAGTCTTACTGGAATAACTTCGTCAGCTTCGATAAACAAACTTAAAGTTTTAACCCATTACAGTTTTTAAAATTTTAAAAGTTTAATAGTAATAAAATGGTTATAAAAGTAGTAATACAATTAGAGTAATAATAATTTGGACAATTTGAATTAGGACAATATGAGACAATAAAAACAAAGAGTTATGGACAGTCCAGGTACCTTTTCTGGACAGCATAAGCCTAAAAAAGGACCCACCTTAACAGAGGATTAACCCTTAAAAACAATAACCTGTTGCACATTCATACACCTCATCCATGATGCATAAATTCCTGGGAGTGGTGGTGGGGAAATTCCAGCCTTTGGAATTCCTGCACTCCAGGTTTTATTTGAAGATGGATTTCCTCTGTGAAGAGCAGGAATTTGTGGGTCAGGGAGCTGTTTTGTCCTGCTGGAGCTCTGGATTCCAGGAGGCAGAGCTGGTGGCTTCCAACCATCCCTGAGCAGCCTCGATGCTGGTGGCAAGTTCAAGGATTTGGGAATGCTTTGGACAGAGAGGTTTGTGATCCCACATTGTCCCAGAGCTCCTGGCACTGCTGGGAATGCTGGAAGGAAGGGGAAGGTGGGATTTGGAGGAGTTCCATAGCTGGTGGATTTTCCTGGAGGGAAGGATTTGGAGGAATTCCATAGCTAGTGGATTTTCCTGGAGGGAAGGTGGGATTTGGAGGAGTTCCATAGCTGGAAATGCTGGAAGGAAGGATTTGGAGGAGTTCATAGTTTGTGGATTTTCCTGGAGGGAAGGGAAAGGTGGGATATGGAGGAGTTCCATAGCTGGTGGATTCTCCTGGAGGGAAAGGAAGGTGGGATTTGGAGGAGTTCCATAGCTGGTGGATATTCCTGTAGGGAAGGGGAAGGTGGGATTTGGAGGAGTTCTGTAGCTGGAGGATTTTCCTGGAGGGAAAGGAAGGTGGGATCTGGAGGAGTTCCATAGCTGGTGGGTATTCCTGGAGGGAAAGGAAGGTGGGATCTGGAGGAGTTCTATAAATGGTGGATTTTCCTGGAGGGAAGGGAAGGTGGGATTTGGAGGAGTTCCATAGCTGGTGGATTTTCCTCAAGGTGGGATTTGGAGGAGTTCCATAGCTGGAAGATTTTCCTGGAGGGAAGGTGGGATCTGGAGAAGTTCCATAGCTGGTGGATATTCCTGGAAGAAAAGGGAAGGTGAGATTTGGAGGAGTTCCATAGCTGGTGGATTTTCCTGGAGGAAAGGGAAGGTTTCAGCTCCTTCCCCAGCTCGTGGCTGAACGTGGAGCAGCAGAACCCACTGCTCCCTGCTCCTGGCTGCCTTTCCTTCTCCTGGGAAGCATCTGCTTCCCAAATCCTGCCCTGGGATGTGGCAGGGACAGACAAACCCCTGTGACAAGGCCCCGTGACCTCTCCCCTTCAATCCAATCAAACAGGATCACATCCCATCCCACTTTTCCCTCAGATTTACTTTTCCATGCATTAACGTGATGAATTCCATTTGCTGCATAGTGGAAAGCTTTTAATGAATATTCAGACTGAAAAGGAGATGCTTTTAGGCTGAAAACGACCCTGATAATGGTTAAATTGCCCTTTTTATCCCAATTTGTCCCTTCTTTGTTGTTTGGTCACCTCAGGGGCAAAGATCTCCATGGAAAGGTCAATGCTGTGTGATCCTGAATCCCAAGGGATAAGGGGCAGGGAAGCCTGTGATAGCAGATGGAAAAAAAATCCCTGAAGGTCATTAATTCTTAATTTCTTCCTGTGTTTGTCCTGCAAACACACGTTTGAAGAATAAAAAAAAGAGGTTTTTGCAAGAAACCTCAATAGCTGTAATCTAAAAAGAGTTTTGGTGGTTTTTTTTGATACTGAGACTGAGTCTGACATGCCTGGCTGGAAGCTGAGAAAAATATTGGAACCTCCTTCAGGATGTGACCCAAAATATAGACTGTAAAGCAGTGAATAATACCCAGATTTGGCAGGGGAAGGAGGCTTTAAGGAAGTGCAGATGATGTTTCGGGTTGTAAAAAGTCGGATATTTGGGATTCTCTTTAAAACACTGTCACAGCAGAACACTGATTCCTCCCAGCTAAAGCAAGGATTTGGACAAACGTTGGTGGGAAAGATCAGTGCCTTCACTCTGAGGTGTTCCAGGAGCTGTCTGTGCCTTTTTGCCTTTTTTTTTTTTCGTGTTCAGACACCAATTGCTGTCATTTTCACGCCGTTGGGCTGAGCTGTGCCTGTGCAGGGAGGTCTCTCCTTGCACAGGGATCCAGGGAGCTGCGTTTTGGTGTCAGGATGCGTCTGCCGGAGCTGATAACACTCGTGTTCTACACCCTCCCTTATCTGCAGCTTCAAAGGGAGCAGCGCAGACACCTCGGATGCTTTCAAAGGCCTCTCCCTGCTGGGCTTTCTGCAGGCCCCACTCAGGGATGTTTTTCTGCTATTTACAAGTTGTTTCAAGGATGGAATCACTTTGTTTTCAGACGTCAGCTGCCTCACAAAATGTGGTTTAAATGCTCTTTGCCTGCTGGGTTTTGCCTGGCTGGGTTTGCTGCAGCTGCTCCCAGCACATTTCCCTTCCCTGGGCTCGGTTTCCATCACTCCCTGCAGCTGGGAATCACCACTGCTGGATCCATTCCGTGCTGGATTCATCCCTCTGCCCTCAAAATGATTTTTTTAGGGGATGTCTGGGCCTCAGGGGAGGAAAATATCAGCGTTTCAAAGAGCAGGGAAACACCAAGGTGCCTTGGTGCAGTTCCTCTTGAGAGGGCAGAGGAAACAAAGTGTGGCCACAGCATGGAAAAAACAAAGTCAGAAATTGGAATTGTGTTTGCAGAGCTGGGATTTGTTAATCTTGATGTGTTTTCAGAGCTGGGCTGTTGTATCATTTACTCCTGGTGTATTTATAGAGTTGGGCTGTTGTATCATTTACTCCTGGTGTATTTATAGAGTTGGGCTGTTGTATCTTATACTCTGGGTGTATTTATAGAGCTGGGCTGTTGGATCTGTTACTCCTGGTCTATTTTCAGAGCTGGGTTGTTGTATCTGTTACTCCTGGTGTGTTTCAGAGCTGGGATTTGTTACTCCTGGTGTGTTTTCAGAGCTGGGCAGTTGTATCTGTTACTCCTGATGTGTCTATAGAGCTGGGCTGTTGTATCTCTTATTCCTGGTCTATTTTCAGACTGGGTTGTTGTATCTGTTACTCCTGGTGTATTTATAGAGCTGGGCTGTTGTATCTGTTACTCCTGGTGTGTTCTCAGAGCTGGGCTGTTGTATCTCTTACTCCTGGTGTATTTTCAGAGTTGGGTTGTTGTATCTGTTACTCCTGGTGTATTTTCAGAGCTGGGCTGTTGTATCTGTTACTCCTGGTCTATTTTCAGAGCTTGGCACAGTTCAGTTCTGTTCTGTCCTGGCAGGTTGGGATCTCTTCAGCTCCTGCTGGGTTTGGCTGTGACACTTTGGCTGTGTCACAGTGGGCAGGGGTTGGTTTTTGCCTCCCAGGGACCTTTCTGGTGCCTGGCTTTGGAGTGGGGATCAGGGAAGATGCCCAGTAAATATTGGAGGATTAGGAATAAACAAAATGCTGTTGGCAGTTCATATCCAAGGATTGCTTTACTGGCTGGAATTCCCACAGAATGCTGGAGGGGTTTTGGTTGGAAGGGACCTTAAATCCCTTAAATTCCATCCTGTTCCACCCCCTGCCGTGGCAGGGACACCTTCCACTGTCCCAGGCTGCTCCAAGCCCCATCCAGCCTGGCCTGGGACACTTCCAGGGCTGGAACATCCACAGCTTCCTGGAAAATCCAATAAAAACCCCCAAAACTCTCTGTTCTTTTAAAACAATCCCATTCCTTTGATAATTCCCAGTTGGAGCACAAGGGGAATACCCATCTCTTCCTGCTCTCCTTTATCCCTTTGTCTTTCTCCCACTCTTTCTAAATTAATTTTATAATCATCCTTTAAATGATGGAGCAGCTCAAATTAGCTCTTTTAGCCAGAATTACCTGCATTAAAGATCTCCCTTAAAAAAAAAGAAAAGCATAAAGGTAATTAATAGCTTCAATTATTGTAATGTGGCTTAGCTTGTGCTTTTTCTCTTGGAAAAACCTGGTTTTGATAAGTCAGCTCTTCTTAAGAGGGGGAAAAAAAATAACAGAAGTGCTTCAGGCTGGAATGAGTTTGGAAATCAGGTTGTTCCCTGTAATGTCAGAGAATAAATTACCCCCATTGATCCTGGAGCAGTGCCCCATGCTCCAAGCAGCCCTGTGGGAAGGGGAGTGCTCAGAGAGGATTTGGGTTTTTTTTTTTTGCCCAGTCACAGGAGCTCTGTGTGAGTTTAAAATCCAAAGGATATTTGTTCAAAGCCGCACTGGAATTTCTGGAGCCTGGAAGTGAATCAAAGGCAAAGGGGAAAGCAAAGGGAAATCTTGAAAGAGGTTTCAGAGCTGCTGTGTGATGGGTGAGGGGGAGGCTGGGGATGGCAGAGCTGATTTGGGACAGGGACGGGGACAGGGATGGGAACAGGGACAGGGACAGGAGCTGCTCCCAGCCCTGGAGCTCTGGATCCTGCCACAGGGAGGGACAGGAGAGCACTGGGGACGCTCAGGGGTCTCTGATGGTCCTCTGGATTCCCTCCTGCTGCTGCTGGGCAGGGGGTGCTGTGCCCAGGTGGGTGCTGGGGCAGGAGTTTTCTGTGCCCAGGTGAATCCCGTATCCAGGTGGGTGCTGGGGCAGGTAGATTCTGTATCCAGGTGTGTTCTGTGCCCAGGTGGGTGCTGGGGCAGGAGTTTTCTGTGCCAGGTGGATCCTGTATCTAGGTGGGGTCTGTACCCAGGTATGTGCTGTGCCCAGGTGGATCCTGTACCCAGGTGTGTTCTGTGCCCAGGTAGAGGCTGTGTCCTGTGCCCAGGTGGGTGCTGTGCCAGGAGTTTTCTGTGCCCAAATGGATCCTGTAGCTAGGTGGGTGCTGTGCCAGGTGAATCCTGTACCCAAGTGTGTTCTGTGCCCAGGTGAATCCTGTATCTAGGTGTGTTCTGTGCCCAGGTAGATTGTGTGTCCTGTGCCCAGGTGGGTGCTGTGCCCGGGTGGGAGCTGTGCCAGGAGTTTTCTATGCCCAGGTGGGTCCTGTGCCCAGGTGGGTGCTGTGCCAGGAGTTTTCTGTGCCCAGATGGATCCTGTATCTAGGTGGGCCTGTACCCAGGTATGTGCCGTGCCCAGGTGGATCCTGTACCCAGGTGTGTCCTGTGCCCAGGCAGAGGCTGGGTACTGTGCCCAGGTGGGCGCTGTGCCCAGGTGGGTGCTGGGGCAGGTAGATTCTGTATCCAGGTGTGTTCTGTGCCCAGGTGGGAGCTGTGCCAGGAGTTTTCTGTGCCCAGATGGATCCTGTATCTAGGTGGGTGCTATGCCAGGTGGATCCTGTACCCAAGTGTGTCCTGTGCCCAGGTAGAGGCTGGGTACTGTGCCCAGGTGTGTCCTGTGCCCAGGTGGGTGCTGGGGCAGGTAGATTCTGTATCCAGGTGTGTTCTGTGCCCAGGTGGGTGCTGTGCCAGGAGTTTTCTGTGCCAGGTGGATCCTGTATCTAGGTGGGTGCTATGCCAGGTGGATCCTGTACCCAGGTGTGTACTGTGCCCAGGTAGATTCTGTATCCTGTGCCCAGGTGGATGCTGGGGCAGGTGGATCCTGTATCCAGGTTTGTTCTGTGCCCATGTGTGTTCTGTGCCCAGGTAGGTGCTGTGCCCAGGTAGATCCTGTGCCCTGTACCCAGGTGAGAGCTGTGTCCTGTGCCCAGGTAGATCCTGTGCCCAGGTGAGAGCTGTGTCCTGTGCCCAGGTAGATCCTTTGCCCAGGTGGGTGCTGTGCCCATGTGTGTTCTGTGCCCAGGTAGGTGCTGTGCCCAGGTAGATTCTGTGCCCTGTGTCCAGGTGGGAGCTGTGCCCAGGTGGGAGCTGTGCCCTATGCCCAGGTAGATTCTGTGTCCTGTGCCCAGGTGGGTGCTGTGCCCATATGTGTTCTGTGCCCAGGTAGGTGCTGTGCCCAGGTAGATTCTGTGTCCTGTGCCCAGGTGGGAGCTGTGACCTGTGCCCAGGTAGATTCTGTGTCCTGTGCGCAGGTAGATCCTGTGCCCAGGTGGGTGCTGTGCCCACGTGTGTTCTGTGCCCAGGTAGATTCTGTGCCCTGTGCCCAGGTAGATCCTGTGCCCAGGTGGGTGCCCACCCCTGCTGTTGTTGCTGCCAGTTCTGCTGCCCCAGTGCAAACTGGAACATTCCCAGTGGAACCTCCCCGGGTTTGCATTTGCCCGCAGCTCAGCAGTGCCTGGATGCCCATTCCAGCCCAGCCCTGGCACTTGGCAATGTGCCCTGGCACCCTGGCTGAGAGCTGGGCTTGGGAAGGGGCTCCTGATCCAGGGAGTCCCCCTGGTCCCCCCTCTCTCCCATTTGTTTGATGTGCACAAGCTCAGGAAAAATCTGCTGCTCTTCTGAACTCTGATTTTTCACCCTCTGATTTCACCCTCGTCCTCAATTGAAGAGAGAAAAAGCTCCTGAGTCTGATGGCTGCACTTGATCATCTTAAAAGTCTTTTCCAGCCTTAACAACTCCCTGATCTGTATTGCCACATTGCCTCAAAAACCCATTTAAAAGCAGAAATGTTGAAGCAGGAGGGGCTGTGCTCGATATCTGCCCCCCCAGAAAGTCAAAAGCAGAACAGTCTCAGTGACTGGCATTTAGAACATTCTGTCATTGATTATTTTTTCCTCTCAAGGCTTTTAAGGAACTATAGATTTTTTAGCCTGAAATTAATATATCGGAATTTTTGTGGGCAGAATAAAACCCTCATTAAATTTCGCCATGTATCAAACAGCTTGCAATTAAAATTCATTTTGAAGTGAGTTAGCAGAAGTTTTGTTAATGTTTAACATCTTTATGGGTGTCATTCTTTGTAAATTTGGACTAATTGAGTCCAAAGGGACAAACTCACGGATTCTGCATTTGCTGTGGATGCCAGGCCTTGCTTTTGCTTTTGGCATTTTTCCCCTTCCTTTATGCAACTTCTGATTTTAGCAAGTTGCCAGGAAAGTAACTTATTTTCTTTTTTTCTGCCCAACTGCCAAGAATCCATCTTCCTAAATCTCAGAAAAGCTGCAGCAAATCTCTGGGAAAGACAAGCAAGGCTCCACTGACTCCAAGGTGTTTCCTGGTGGGAAGTTTAGGAGATTCCAAATTGGATTTTTTTAGGTTTTCCTTCTATAAATGTTGCTCTGAACAAGCTGCTCTGGGCATGTAAAAGCCTTGGCTGGTTGTTCCCTGAAACTTGGAGGTTTCCTTGACTGGGACATAAACCAGCTTGAAACATTTTGGAATTGGGAATTTTCATGTTTTTTATTCCACTTGAATATTTTCCGCCAAAACAGTTTATAGGGAGCAGGAAAAGCAGTGGGAAATGTTTCAGAGTGTGGAATCCCAGACCAGAACCTGACCTGGCAGTTTTAAAGTTCCCTTGGACTTGCAGGTGAGGAGTCAGAGTTTGCAGAGTTGGTGTTTTGAAGACTCTTCCCAGCAAAACCCAAATTTTAATCCAAATTGAACCCAAATTTAATCCAAACCATGGAAAAAATCTGGAGCAGCTCTGCCAGGGCTGCACTCCTCAAACATCAGCAACACCCAGCTCAGAACAGGCTCTTAATGGCACTTTATTGATTGAAAGGGGAGAGAGTTCATCTAAACTGTGGATAATTCTGGGAATTTCCAGAATTAGGAAATGGATTTGGCTGCTCTGAGGCTGCACCAGGTTTGATTTAAAGGCAGCAGCACAAATAAAAATGTCACTGCACAGGGCTGCTCTCATTTTGCAGTTCTTGTCAGGTGCCCTGCCTTGAGTTGAGCAGGGAAGATGCAAAAAAGATGCTCAGATCCTCCAAAAAAAGATGCTCAGATCCTCCAAAAAAAGATGCTCAGATCCTCGTGGAACATGGGAATTCTACAGAATTCCAGGCTGGCTGCAGCCCAGGATGCTGCTGGTGGTTCGTCCTGTCTGGTTCAGGAGCTCAGGGCTCTGCCAGTTCCGTGGAATCTCCCCTCCCCTGGAGCAGAATGTGGAATTTCCTCTGAACTGCTCAGGATTGTCCCTTTTTTCCCTTTTTCCAGAGTGAGAATTTGCCCCTGGGGTCCCTCAGCTGCTCCCAGAGATTTGTGCTCTGCCCCATCTCCCACACCATAAATGAACAGAACATCACTGGCCCCACGTTGTGAAAATGGATTTTCTTTTTTCCCCCCAGCAGAAAAAAACTCAGCGTCTGCTCCTTTCCCAGAATTCTGCTTCATTTCCAACTGGAGAACGTCTCAGGATTTTTTATCTGATCAAACCCTTGGAAATAAGGAATGATAGGCAAGTGAGCAGTGACACAACTCACATCAGCTGAGTGGAGAAGGTGCAGATTGATCTCTGAGGAGCTGGGAGAGCAAGAGAAGCTCAGAGCAGCAAAGGGCAGACAGAAAGCAGCTTTAAAAAGCAGGAAATAATAAAGCAGAACCCACTGGCAGCACTCAAGAGTTCCTGCAGTTGGAAAGAATTCACGTTGTGTTAAGGTCACCCACAGAGGCTCCTTACAAAGGACATTTTGCCCTTGTGCAGTTCTTGTTCTGCTGCCTTGGCAGCTGGGATCTGCGCCCTGGGGTGTTGAGAGCTCTTCATGGAGCAGCCCCAGAGCCTGCTCAGCTCAGGTTGTGATGCTCAGCCCTGCCAGGGCTTTGGTGGAGCTGCTCTGGAGGGCAGAGGGATGAGTTTGGTGTGGCTGGGAGGCAGGGCTGGGGTTGAGGCAGGGATTGGGGTCAGCCTGCCAGGTTTGGTGACCCCTGGCCATAAAAACCTTGCAGGGACTGAGTGGGGAGAGTGTTCTTCTCTTCACACACTGCCAGGCACAGGCTGGGGGTGTTGGTGCCAGGAAAATTCATCCACAAACACCAGAGGTTTGTGTCCAAAAAGGAGACAGAGGAGCCCTGGAACTTTATTCCAGTAAAAGGCAGAGGCCATGGGGCATCCCCTGGGGTCTCTCCAATTTTTGGAGGATGCAGCCTCCTTTTTATCCCAATTTCCAGCCA
>JAWWMS010000091.1:4524255-4534769 GCA_035048045.1 Chlorospingus semifuscus
GGGATCAGGTGTTCTGGGAAGTCTGAACCTCTCAAGTACCTCAGCAATGGGGAAAGAGATAAGGGAAATTGGGATAAAAAGGAGGCTGCGTTCTCCAAAAATCTGAGAGACCTCAGGGGAATGCCCCATGGCCTCTCCCTTGACTGGAATAAAGTTCCAGGGCTCCTCTGTCTCCTTTTTGGCCATAAACCTCAGGTGTTTGTGGATGGATTTTCCTAACATTTCTGTAGGGAATCACTGGGGTGACTCTCATCACCCTCTGGCGACACTGACACAAACTCAACCCCAAAGCTGCTCCTTCAAAGGCTCAGATCCTCACTGCAGCCTCCAGAAAGAATTGCAGGGCTTGGTTTGGGGGGTTTGTTTTGGTGACAAGCTCTGGGATATTCTCAGTGTATCCATGAGCACAGACAAGGCCACGTGTGGGAGCATCAGTGCAGAGAAATTTATTAAATAATTCTGCTGTTCACGAGTCCTCCAGTGCTATTGCTGCCACACAAGAGCATCTCGTGCACACAAAAAGGAAAATTGCTGGGATGAGGAGAGTGGAGCTGGCTGAGGGAGGGGGGCTGAAGTGCCATTGTTCCCTCAGAACAAGAGGAGATCTCTGCAGAGGCACAGCTCTTGTGTTCTCAATGGGACCATGAGTGCAGCAGCCACGTCTTGGTGGTTTTGTGCTCAATAATTGGATTTTTTTTGTTTGGGTGCAGGAGAGTACAGAAAATTCTGGGTTGTTTACCCAAATTTTGAAGTCCCAGATGTGTGTCTTGTGCCTTGATCAGACACCTGTGGTGGCAGCTGTGTGTTTGTGCCCCTGGTCAGGCACAGGGAGGTGGATTTCAGAGGAATTTGGATAAAAATCTGTCACTCCTGGCTTTTCCCTTCTGCTCTGAAACTCATCCCCTTTGAAGCCCCCACATGGAGAGGGCAGGGACAGCAAATCCCATCCTGGACAGCTCCCAGGTACTTCCATGTAGCTGGCCTGAAGGGAAGGTTGTCCGGGCAGTTTCCAAGATGTTTTAAAATCATTTTTCCCCGAGCAATGACAACGCAGGCAGCATTATGGTAAAAGTGACATTCCTGGGTCTGTAACAATGCCATTAGCATTCGTTCTGAGCACATGAAAAAGGTGCCGAGGCTCCCAACGAGCCAAAGTTGTGCCAATACTGAGAGAAGCCTTTTTCTGCAGTTGGTTTATTGCAGATTTTAACTACAGTGTGAAAGCAGAGGAAGGAACCCACCCCAGGCCCCCGAGATACGTTCCCCCCATAATAATCCATATTTATCACCTACCCCCCTCCTCCATCAGCCGCCTGCAGCTCTTCCAAGATCATTGTTTCCTCTCTGCTGCTGGAAGGCATCTCCCAAATTGTTATTTCTCCTTGTTAATGCTTTGCTCTCACAGTTATTTCCATCTCTAGTCTCCACACCATTAGTGGGAAACACATCCAGGTGGATAACGACCAATTTCAGCGCACTGTTTTCCATCCCTTCCTGTTTTCCTGTCACTAGAAGATTTCCTGCTGCAGATAACTGGAATTTTATTGTGTGTTCAGAGCTGGCAGAGCTGTCCCTCAGCCTCTCAGGTGGCGTTTCAGCTGAAGAGACTGGTGGGAATGGCCAGACTGGGAGTTTATTGGGGTGTCCTTGTAAAAAAATTGATATTTTCAGGCAGAGCTGCAGGAATTTGGAGCCATTCCTCAGGACCAGTCCTGTGTAATGGGTTCAATTGAGTGGAACCCATGTTCCAACTTCCCTGGGCCTGATTTTGCCTGAGTGCCACTTGTTTATGGAGCTTGCAGGCTGAGGGATGGGGGAACGCAAAGATTCCGTGGAAAGCGTAATTGGCTGGGTGATATCTGGGGCCTTTCTGACCACTTCATATTTGTAACGTGCCAAAAATAGCTGCTCCTTCTGCTGGAGCCACGGCTGCTGCAGCTGGGAATAGATTTTAATTGATGGATCCTGTCAGGCTCTCAGTGGCCGTGCAGGCAGGAGAACCATTAAAGTGAAATTTCTTGTCCCTGCTCACTTCAACACTCTGCTACCAGTTCATGGCAGCCTTGCAGTTTTGCCTTAATATCTCCAGATCTTGTACCTGTATCCTAGGGCCATATCCCAGGGTTTTAGGTTTCCCAGCAGGGAGAGCTGCTGGCCATGGGCTTTGTGTCCTGGTGGTACAGGTGTGCAAAGAGCTGACAAAATCCTGTGTGTGGAATGAGGGACAGGAACTCCTCAGGAGTTGTGTGGAGTAAGGGACAGGAACAGCTCAGGAGCTGTGTGGAATGAGGGACAGGAGCAGCTCAGGAGCTGTGTGGAGTAAGGGACAGGAACAGCTCAGGAGCTGTGTGGAATAGGGGACAGGAACAGCTCAGGAGCTGTGTGGAATGAGGGACAGGAAACTCCTCAGGAGTTGTTTGCTTGAGACTTTTGGAGCTTGGGGAAAATCTGGCATTGACCTGGGACTCTGGGATGTGACCTTGAGTGGGAATGGGCTGTGATCATCCCTAAAGGCAACTGAACAAAGGCTGTGGTCAAGAGGAGAAATCTCCGAGGCTCCTCCAGCAGGGTCAGGGAGCTGTGTGGGTTTTGGCTCTGAGTTTTTGCACCTTCCCAAGGCTTTTTCCTGGGAAAAGCCTGTTTGTGTTCCTGCACCCTCCTGCTTCCTCATCTGCATTCACTGTGCCTCCTCCCCAGCTCCAGGACCTGCTGTTGGAGGACCAAAATCCCTCCTTTGCAGAAGGAGCCTATTTTTAACTCCTGGTTTGGAGAAGTCATCACTGTTCTCCTTGTGGGTGTGCAGGAACATCCATCCCCAGCCTCCCTGCCACCTACAACAGCACCAGCTCCACTAAACTCAAGTTCCTGCCCAGAGACACTACAGTGGGCCAGGGTTTGCTGCAATAACAACTTGGAACTTTATTGGGACTTTCCAAGGAACTGCAATCTCAGGTACGAAGAGCCATCTCAGGTAGGAACTGCCATCGCATGTAGGAACCGCAGTCACAGGCAGGAACTGCAGTCACAGGTAAGACAGGAGGAAATTCCGCAGGTTGGCCGCCTTGGTGGTGAAGGAGATCATGAGGTTCTTCATGGCCCTCCTCCGGCTGGACATCCTCGGCCTGCTCCGGCTCCTGGGCCTGTGGCGGATCCTCCTGCGGATCCTCCTGCCCTTGAGGCGCTCGGCCGCCTCCTTGTACATCTCCTTGTCTTCTTCGGGCAGCCTGCGCCACATCCTGCCCAGCCTCTTGGCCGTCTGCACCACGGTCATGTTGGGGTAGAGCCTCTGGAGCCGCCGGCGGTGCCTCTCCATGAAGAGGAAGAAGGGCGGCAGCGCGCGCCCGGAGGACCTGAAGTGGACGCTCTTGGCGAAGCGCCGTCCCCTCCTGGCCCGGAACCTGGAGCGCGCCCTCAAGGATCTCCTCCGGAGCATGCGGCCGGGCCTTTGGATGGTGATGCGGAAGAGCATGGTGGTGCTGGGCCGCCGGCCCGAGCGCACCGGCCGGGCCATGGCCGCGTGGGGCCGGCCGGGCTGGGCCGCTCCTCCTGCTGCTGCTGCTGCCTGGAGCTCCTCTGCGGGGATGCTGTGAGGAGAGCCAGGCTGTGCTGCCCCTCAGCACGGCTGCTGGAGCGCACTGAGACACAGCAGGCCCACAACAGGCCTCAGCGTCACCGCAGCGCTGTGACATCAACAGCTAGCAGCCAATCAGGACGGGCCAGGCCGGCTCCTTGCAATGCTATTGGCTGGAGGGAGTGCTGATGTCATAGTTGGCGTGGTGGAATGGGTTTGGGTTGGTGTGGGAAAGCTTCTGTGGATGGAATGTTGGGGTGGGTGGTGCTGATGGAACTGGGCCCTTGGCCTGTCCTGCTTTGGGACACGAGGGTCCCAAAGCTGAGCAGGACAGGCCAGCCCTGGTCCCTGTGACTGTGTGGGCAGGAGGGGGGTGCTGATGTCATCATCATGGTGTCAGAACAGATCTTGGATGAGTTGGTAGTGCTTCATGGATGGAATTTTGGAATGTGCCATGGTGACATCACTGGGCCTTTGAGACATGAGGGTCCCAAAGCCGAGCAGGGCAGGCCAGGCCTTGTCCCTGGAACTGTAAGGGTTGGAGGGTGGTGCTGATGTCATCGTCATGGGGGCAGAGCAGATCTTGGATAAGCTGGGGGCATTCTGTGGGTGGAATTTTGGGATGTGCTGTGGTGACATGTGGTCCCCTGAGCAAATCAGAGGGAGCCAGGCCTGGTCCCTGTAACCCTTTGGGCTGGAGGGATGTGGTGATGTCATAATCATGGTGGTGTCATAATCATGGTGATATCATAGCCATGGTGATGGAGAAGTTTGGTTGAGTCTGGAACTTTCCATGGACAGAATTTCGGGATGTGCCATGATGACATCTGTGCCATGGTGACGCGTGGTCTCCCAAGCCCACCAGAAGGAGCCACATCCTCTTCCTGTTCCCCTGCTGGCTGGAGGGACGTGATGATGTCATAGCTGGGATGATGTCACAGTGATGGTGATGATGTCATGGCCATAGTGGTGACATCACATCCCTTCACCCAGGCCCCCCCTGCTCCAGCACCAGGATTTTGGCTCCGTTTCTCACCCAGTGTTTTACAAACTTGTAACACCCAAGGAGGGAAGTGGAGCCCTCGGATTTTTTGTCATGATAAAATGTGGAGCCGCCGTTTGCCGCTGCGAGGTGGCAGCTGATAATGGGAAAATGGTTTAGTAGCAGCCCTAAAAATAATTGTCTGTGACAGCTGTTCCTTGGTTCCTGTCAGGAGAACCACTGTTATTTAAATCCACAGCCCTTGGACTCCATGGCTAATTTATTTGGGTGGACTTTTCATTAATTTGAAAGGTTCTGCGGGTTTAAAAGCTTTCATTAATTACGCTTTAGCAGATGGGAATGCAATAACGTTCTGCAGGTTTGTCTGGGAAGAAAAGAAATTCCCAGTGGTTTGTTTGGTTGTTTCCAAAAGGTGAAATCAGTCGTTCCCAGGCAGAGGTGAGCTTGGCTGTCCCTGTCAGAATTCTTGTGACTGAGGACAGGACTATGAATAAAACAAATTGAAATTTTGACCACTCATTCTGAGTACAAGGTGATTTATTGAAGTTCCCAGTAGTGTTAAATATTCATATGTAGCCGATTGCATAAGTACTAAATTATGAAACAGCCCCTGTTCTGTGGAACTTGTCTCTCTGAAAGGTGAAGATGGGGGAGGAGAAGCCTTGGAAGTTGGGAGTCATCCCTGAGTTACACATGGATAACTCTGGAATTGTGTAATTCCAGCACAATTAGGACTTGTGTAATTGCTGGGCTGGTTAATCCTGGCAGAGAGGGGCAAAATCCATCCTGGACAGAACTGGCTTCCCACTCCCCCTGCTGTGTTTACTCCAGTTGTTTTCCAGTGGCCTCAGCCTGGTAAATAAACTCAGTTTGTCCCACCAGCCTCGTTCCTTTCATGTCCCTGCTTTCCCTTTGAGTGGAGAGGGTGATTTGCATTCCATTTATCTCTTCCTTCCCTTGTTTCCTTTGCTCTCCAAAGAGAACCTGCCCTGGTGATTATTCTGGGGCAGTGAAATAATTTCATTCCAGCAGTCACAGGTCCCTTCAGCAGGTGCTTTATTATCTCAATAATTCAGCCTAAGAGACTTTCCAGCCTCCCCAATTCCCACAGTTCAGGAGCTACAAATAAAACTCTTTTGCTCTTTCCTTGATTTGGTTTATTTAGCCTTGTGTTTTTTCCTGTGTTCTTTCCAGATCCTCCCCAGGAATTATATTTAAATGTGGAATTGATGCTGTTCAGCCCAATTGCCTTAAGGGGTGCATTGTGTTAAAATGCACATAAAGGCAGAGCTGTCCCACTTGGGCTGGGTCATTTATAAAATTCACTTTGAATCGAGGCCATTTATCTGAATTCAGCACAATGTTTGCTCATGTCCCTGGATTACCTACATACTCCATCAAAATAGGTCATTTAGGTCCAGGGAAATCTGGGCTGGAAGTGCTGGAATAAACACAGGGCACTGCTGGGGTGGGACACATCCATCGATCCTTTCTCCAACATGGGGTTGGGTTTAACCCTCCACCACTTTCATGGGGTCTCTGCACCAGAGAGAGCAGAATAAAGCACCTTTATTGCTCCAGTTTCCTCTTTTATTGGAGGATTTTCATGTGGAACAGTGATTGTTAAGGACAAGTCATTTGTGGGGAGCAGAGCCCAGGAAAACCAGGCTTTGGACACATTCAGACACCGCAGAGCTTTTCCTGTGGCTGCTCCAGGTATTTGTTTAATCATGGGAATACACATAAAGACATCCTGGAATTGGTGATTCTGGGGGATTTGTGTCCATTTTCCTGCCTGAAGCTGAACAAGGCCTGTGGCTGTGCTGGGACCTTCTCAGTGCCCTGATCTCATCCAGATGTGTCCTGAGATTGCCCAGACCTGATCAGGAAGGAGAGATTTTGCCACCAGTCCTGGCAGAAACTAAACCTTGCTTGTGGACCTGTTTGGATTTGCAGTGAAAAGCAGAATTTGCAAAGCTTGTATTTAGCAGATAATATTGTATTCAAAGAGGCAAAATGGAAAAAAAAACCACAAAAAAACCAACGACAAAATGCCACCAAAATGCTCAGAAACCCTTTGGCCACTGCTCTGCCTGCCCAATTAGGTAATGAGTGTTGATGGAGGGATGGAATTGGCTCCAGTTTGCTGAGGTTGGTGAAAATTCCACGCCAGGAGGAATAACGTCAAAGGCAAGCCAGGAAAATTAACAGGAGGAGAAGACTCTCCATGAATTGCAATTAAAGTTGAGGTAAAGCTGTTGCCAGAGCACTCCCAGCAGCGCTCCCAGCCCCTCCTTGTCAGGAGCAATCCTTGGAATACACAGCAGCTCCTCATTGGAAATAACAAGTTTTTACTGTTACTTTTAAAAAAGCTGGGAGTGAAAACAGCCACTTGACAGAAACCATCAGGACGCACCAAAAAAAAAAAATAAAAACAAACCCCCAAAAAAACTAAGCAGGAAGATGAGAAAAATGTCACAGCTCGTAATGATGTTAATTAGGAGGCAAATGAATGTTGACATTTGAGAGCTGAGCTGAAAGGATCAGACGTGTGAAGGTGTGGAGGATCTGTGTGGAGTCTGATGGAGGGAGAAGCTGAAATGTCTGGAAGATTCCCATTCCTGCAGGAGCTGGAGAAAGGAAAAGGTTCAGCATTTTCTTTGTTGGTGCTCGTAATTACACTGGGTGAATCCAGCTTTTAAAAGCTTCATGTCTTGGACTCTTCCCTCTGATTTGGGGTGGCAGGAAAAGGTCTCAGCATGGGGATGGGGCCTTAAAAGTCCCAAGGTGAATAGAAAATACTGTATTTTATAATTGGTGGTATTTGGGTGGATTTTTGCATTTATTACAGGTACAGGTGCTCTCAGGTGTGTAAAACTGAGCTCAGAAGCTCTGTTTGAGTCCCTGTGTAGCTCAGGTGGTTGCCTTCAGCCCAACCTTGGTGCCTTAGCTGGTTTTGTGTTTTGTGGTGGGTTTTGGGGTGTGTTTTGTGGTTTTTCCTCATGCAAAGCAAAGGGGAGTAGACCCATGGAATCGTGGGGTGGGTTGGAAGATGTGGAGCACACTGGACACGTCCTTCCCACTTTTGTTGTTTTCTTCTGTTAAGGTAAAATCCTTTCAATCCATTCCTTGAGAATTCCTTGAATCCTCATTGTGCCTGAATTCCAGAGCCTGGGACACTTGACTTCTGGCTTTGAGAATGAGGAATCCTTCACCTCAGGAATTCATCCCATGCTGCCATCCATCCCTCCTGCATTGCTGAGGGTCACCCTGGTGGTTTTTCAGACAATAACTTTTATTCCTTTTTTTTTTTTTTTAATTTCCCCAGTCTCCTTTTTCATGCTGTGAAATCAGGGAGGTCTCTGTCCTAAAATTTGGGGCTGCTCAGCAGATGTTCCCCCATCTTTAGGGCCTTGTGCTACCAGGTTCTCCGGGGAATGCTGCAGTGCACCAGGAGAATCTCCCTGGAGGTGCCTTGCCCTTGACCTGCTCACTCCGTCCTCAAACCCAATTTATTCCCTTTGCAAACCCTGTGGATTTTATGCTCCCAGCTCTCTCCTTTTCCTCCTTTATTGTCCTGGTGGGGAGTGAAAGGGACAGGAGGGGAATGGTACCTCTCAAAAGCTGCCAGACCTTCAGCTGCATGTCATAAACCCGTTCCTTTCTCTACAATTCACACCATGTTGCCTTTTATTCCTCA
The DNA here is from genome assembly GCA_035048045.1 of Chlorospingus semifuscus. Taxonomy (NCBI): domain Eukaryota; kingdom Metazoa; phylum Chordata; class Aves; order Passeriformes; family Passerellidae; genus Chlorospingus; species Chlorospingus semifuscus. The sequence continues at coordinate 4,532,530 of JAWWMS010000091.1, forward strand.
TCCTTTTTACTGTGAGTAGTTACTCCTGTTTCCCACTTTAATGCAATTATACCACACTTCTCCTTTCCCATCTCCCAGGAAGCTGCCCAGCCATTACATGGCATTAAATGGAATAATTGCAAGATTAGGTTCCTTCGGCCTGGCCATAAAAAATGCCATTACAGAGGAGCTGCAGGAGAGCGCCTGGAAAATCAGGCTTTGAGGCTGAAAGCTCTGCAGGCGTATTTTTATTGTTATTGTCCACCCCAGGGCCTCTGGGAGAAGGAAGCCAAGAGCATTTCTGGGCTTTTTGTCCTCTGTGGGAGGAGTGAAGGCAGGAGTGGCTTCACGTGGGGCGGGTGGGATCAGCTGGGCTCTAGGTTGTTGTCTTCAGTGAGAATTAAAAATATAAAATTGTCAGCCCTAGAGGCACATCTGGAGAGCTTGTCCAGCTCTGGGATCCTTGGGACAGCAGGGCCGGGAGCTCCAGGAGAGCTGTGGAGCTGAGGGAGGGCCTGGAGCAGGAAAGGCTGAGGGAGCTGGGGCTGAGGAGATGCTGAGAGGGGCCCTCAGCCCTGGGTATCCTGTTGTGTCCGTGAGTGTCCCCATCTGACCCTGTTGGGTCCCTGAGTGTCCCCATGTGTCTGTGGGTGACCCTGTTGTGACCCTGTCTGTCCTGTCTGTCCCTGGGTGACCCTGTTGGGTCCCTGTCCATCCCTGTGTCCCCCTGGCTGTCCCTGTGTCCCCCTGTCCATCCCTGGCTGTCCCTGTGTGTCCCTGTCCATCCCTGTGTCCCCCTGTCCGTCCCTGTGTCCTCATGTGTCCCTGTGTCTCCCTGTCCATCCCTGACCATCCCTGTGTCCCCCTGTCTGTCCCTGTCCGTCCCTGTGTCCCCCTGTCTGTCCCTGTCCATCCGTGTGTCCCCCTGTCCATCCCTGTTCATTCCTGACCATCCGTGTGTCCCCCTGTCCATCCGTGTGTCCCCCTGTCCGTCCCTGTCTGTCGCTGTGTCCCCCTGTCCGTCCCTGTGTCCCCCTGTCTGTCCCTGTGTGCAGAGCTCAGAGCAGGCCCAGGCTCAGCCCCAGGCCCAGCGATGGCCCCAGAGCCCCGGGCAGGGCCTGGGCCCAGCAATTCCCCTGCCCAGGAGGCAGAACTGCACTGAGGGCACTGGGACAGAGCCCAGGGAGGGTTGGCTGTGGATTGTCCCTCCCTGGGGACATTCCAGAGCCCTCTGCACACACTGCTGTGCCCTGTGGCCTGTGGTGGCACCAGCTGAGCCTCTGTGGCCCCATAACCCTGCCCCACTCTGGGATTCATCCCCCACATGGGTTTATGTGGCTGATCCCCAGGTGAAGCTGTTCCAGAGCTCTCTGCTGTGCCCTGGGGTGGCCCTGCTGGAGCAGGTGACCCTCTGTGGCCCCATAAACCTGCCCCACTCTGACATTCCAGGCTTCTCTCCCAACCCTCCTGCCACAATAAGATGCTTTGCAAGTCAAAAGGTGCTGAGTAACTTCTGCTGGAAGCAGCTCTCTGCAGCACAACCTCTTTGATCTCCTGCTTCCATCTGCTCTTTTATTGCTCCAGAGCTGCAGTGTTGAAGTTTTTAACTCAAGAGGTGACATTTGGGTCCTTTTGGGTCCCTCAGTGTTGGAGCAAGCCCAGCACCCTGGCTGGGTGCCACAACCGAGCTGTGCCTGTCACCTTAACCTGCACAGGAGCACTCCAAGGAGGGCACTGAGAGAAGCAGATGGAATTAAATCCCCATTTACTGTAGGCTTTTAATAAAAGAAAGGACGTGTGAAACGTCACCAGCTCTGCCCACGCTCTGGGGAATTTGCCCTGGACACTTTTCCAGCTTTTCCTTGGAGGTGAGAAGCAGAACTGTGCCTTTGCCACGCTGCAATTAAAGAAATTCACTGCTCCCCATAAAGCCTAAACCCTATAAAATACAGCTGTTCTCTCCTACTGGGTTTAAAAAGAAATGGTTGCACAGAAATGGCTCCAGGTGTGTGTTTGTGCCAGAAAGGCTCATGAATGCCTGCTGGAAAGGCTGTGGAAATATTTTGGCAGATGTTGCTTCTGGGCCAAGGGATGCTGCTGTGGGGACAGTGTGACCGTGTTCACAGGGGTCTGAGGATGAGGGGAGAGATGAGGATCTGACTCCGTGTTTCAGAAGGCTGATTTATTATTTTATCATATATATTATATTAAAACTATACTAAAAGAATAGAAGAAAGGATTTCATCAGAAGGCTGGCTAAG
>JAWWMS010000091.1:4541987-4571008 GCA_035048045.1 Chlorospingus semifuscus
AGTACATTACAGTTTAAGCTAGAAGTTGTTTTTCAGTTTTCTTGCAGTGGAAAATTCTGAGACCTTTTTTCTTCTTGTCACATCGGCAGGCTTGTTTGCCTGTGCTGTCTTTCTGCTTGGTAAAAACATCTTCTTGTTTGGGGTGGGTTTATCTGTAAAAACCCCTTCTAACTAACACACCCTTGATTATTCTTGGTTATCCAGTAAGACTGGCTCAGCAATTCTTTTCTTCTATATCAAAACTTGCTTCCACCTCTATTCCTTCTTCAGATTCTACATTTAAAAATCTTTCTGCTAAGCACACACATCTGTGAGACTTTCTTGTCAAACTTTCATCCTTCCCAACACCCTCCCTGCCTCCCCAGGCTCAGTTTGGCAGTAAAACTCGGGGTTTAATGGAATTTAAGTGCATTGTTAAGGTGACAAAGCCGGGAGTGAGGCTGCCCTGCGCGGAGAGCTGGTTGTTATTTATCTGCTGATAAACACAGCCCTGCTCCTTATCAGCACATCTCCCCCTGCCTGCCCGGGGAAAACAATCTCTGCAGCTCTGATATCTAAGCTTCAGAGGAAATTCTAATAAAGCTGTAGCAGATTTGCAATGCTGAGCATTAGAGAGCCTCAGTTGCATTCTGTTGTGCTGAATTAGGGGTGGTTGGCTCTGAATGGAATAAATCTAATCGTGTTTGTCACCTCGCTGTGGTGTGACTGGAACCAAGCTCTGGTTTCAGGCTGGGAGTGTGTGGGAAGTGCTTTGCTTCTGTCACTTGGCTTCTTTAAATTGGGGTAATTAGCGAGGGTGGGATTCATTATTTGATTATTTTAATTGCCAGGAGCACAAAGGTCTCCCTGTGGCTGCAGCACTGGCAGGGGAGGAGGAAGAACCTGATTTCCTTTCTGGGATAATTGAGGTTGGAAAAGCTCTCCAAGGTCACCCAGCCCCAGTTTGTCACCAATTCTTGTCCCCAGCCACATCCACACATGCCCTGGACACCTCCAGGGATGGGAGCTCCAAAACTGGGCAGCTCCAAGGCCTGACCTCGTATTGTGCCATTAATTAATTAATTGTGCCATTAATTGTGCCATTAATTCATTAATGAGCATCTCAGTTAAGCTGGCCTGCTCTCTTAAACAAAATATACTTAAGCAGGAGGAATTTCCTTATGGAAAGGGTGCTCAGGCCTTGTAATTCCCATTATTTTGGGGGCATGAGAAGTGCACTGCTCCTCCTACAAGGAAAAAGATTGTTTCAATCTGCCTTTGGGGTTAAGATAGGTCTTAAAAACATCCAAGTGGGGAGTGGAATGGAATTTTAGCCTTAAAACATTCCAGGGAAGGAAGAGAGGCCTGGAGGGGGCACATCCTTCCAAGGGACATCCATGACTGCTCCCACAAGTTCCTTTGCCTCGTTTGTAGGGTTTTTTTACACAATTCCCTACAAGCAGAGGAGTTCCAAGCTGCTCTCCCTGAGGTGTGGGGGTGATTTGGGGTCTGTCCCTGCCCTTCCTGAGGCACCTGCAGGCTCTGGGGCAGAGTGAAGGTGCAGGAGAGGAGAAACAATAACTGATGTAATGATTCATTTTCCTTGTAAAAGTCCACAGTGAGGAGAAGTCTCCTGCGACCCAGAAATGAGGTCTAGAGGTGCTTAAGTATATTTTGTTTAAGAGAGCAGACAAGCTCAAATAAGATGTTCAGAATTAATGGTACAGCTCTCCTGATAATTTCAGGAGAGGTTTGGATGAAAAGTTAAAAATACAGGTGAAGTGAATAATAATACACAGGGAGATGAAGAGCTGCTGAGAGGTGTCCCTGAGTTGTAGTGAGAGGGAAATGAGTCAGAATTGGCAGGAAATCAGAGGAATAAAGGCTGGGAGGGAACACAAACCCCTGGCTGAGCTGGGGATGGAGCTCAGAGTGAAATTTGAGCTGGGCTCAGTTCTGTGCCCTCAACAATTCTAGTCAAACTGAGCATCCACAGTGCTGAATCCAGTTGTGGATAGTGGAATTCCAGAACGGTTTGGGTTGGGAAGGGCCTTAAATCCCATCCAGGGCCACCCCGTCCATGGGCAGGGACACATTATCCCAGCTGCTCCAACCTCTCCTGGGACATTCTAGGGATGACCCAGGTGTGTTCTTCTCCTTGGATTTTGTGTTGACTGCCAGCTTTGGTTCCTCCTTCCCTGGGAGTGCTCCTGGGATCTCCCCTTGGTTCTTCCATCCATGGAAAAGCTGCTGGGATCTCCCCTTGGCTCCTCCATCCATGGAAGAGCTCCTGGGATCTCCCCTTGACTCCTCCATCCATGGAAAAATTGTTGGGATCTCCCCTTGGCTCCTCCATCCATGGAAAAATTGTTGGGATCTCCACTTGGTTTCTCCATCCATGAAGATGCTGCTGGGATCTCCCCTTCGCTCATCCATCCATGGAAGAACTGTTGGGACCTCTCCTCCTCCTCCTCCTCCTCCTCCTCCTCCTCCTCCTCTCAGCCACTCCAGTGGGTCTCACTGTTGGGTTAAACATAGCAAAGGAAGGAAAAGGTGGATCTGAGCTCCAGGAAGATGAAATTTCAGGGAGATCCACCCAAAATTTGTGGTGGAGGCTCCAGGAGGAGCCAGGACCCAGCGTGGCTGATGTCAGGGATTATCAGCAGAGATCCAAGGGGTGTCAAAGCAGAGATTAAATGAACAGAGAGGTTAAATTAAATCAACAAAATCAGTTCAGGGAGGGAAAAAAAAAAAACATTCCCAGTGATGTGCTTTGCTTTTATTTGGTGCTGGTGTTTGACTGCACCCCGATTCTGGGCAGCACCAGGAAACCAGGGCTCCTTCGAATTCATATTTGAATCCATCATCTCCACTTATTTCACCTGAAATAAGAGGATTTCAGATGGAATTCCTGCCTTTAGTCGTGCCTTTGACTCCCGCACTGGGTTTGCAGCATCCACACCAGGAATTCTCATCGTATTTGGGTCCATTTAGGAAGAACTAATGGCCAAATTGCTGATAATCAAATTTCAGGGTGCTCCAAATCTGTGTGCAAACATCTCCTCCTGCTCCTCCGGTGCTTCTGCCTCACTTTGTGACACTTTATTGATTTTTTTTCCCCCCTTCCTTTTCTTCCTCTCTGCGTGGAAACAAATTAAAGCAGGAATTGGGATTGTAAATAGATAATGGGACGTGAATGCAGAGTAATCAGTGCCAGCCATGTACAGCCATACTAATTGTGCCAAGGGAGGGAATGGGATAAATATTTCATGCCTGGATTCAGTGGGAAGTGAGAGAGCAAGGGAAGAAATAAAAAAGAGTTGTGAAGGCCTCACTTCAGTGCTTTTTTCTCAAAAAGAGGAGTTTTGATGGCATTAACCCCTCCTTGTTTTGAATTAAGGAATTTTGTTTAATGTGGAGGCTTTGGTGTCACACAAGGGAAAAACATCTCAGGTTTGGGATGAATTCATCCTTCAAGGATGTGCTGATCAAAACCAAAGCCAGGAATGGGGGACAGGAGAAGCTGAGCCTCATCCAGGCAGCTTTGCTTCATTCTTGTCTGGTTTTTGTCTCAGGCACTTGAATTACAGCTGTGAAAGGGAAATTTGGCTCTGCAGAGCTAAAGATTATTTCTGAGGGGTTTGCTGCTGCAGAATGAGCAATGAAATGGCCCTTGGGGGGTGAGAGCTTTAAGTTTAAGGGTGTTATCATAACAACCAGCCAGGGGAACTTCCTCAGGATGGGTTTGGGGCATCTCGTGTTTGATCTCGGCCCCAAATCTGTTTCTTTGAACTCGGTTCTTTGAGAAAATTTCCAATTCAATGGGTTCAGCTGCCTTGGAGTTCCCCAAGGATGGCAAAAAGCCACAGAGGATCCATTTCTGCTCCACCTCATCGTCCTGAAAGGGCTGGGAACAGGGATGGAGACAATCCATGGAGAAATGATTGGGAACAACCTTAAATCCCAGTTTTAAATCATCCCAGAGTGCTGCAGGATCCAGGCACGGGATAATCCAGGGCTTGGATTGTACTGTAGGTGGCAGAGATGCTTTAGTTATGCACTAATCACTCTGCCAGCTCATTAAGGGGCTGGGAGCACAGGGATGCCATTAATTAACGCTGCCAATTCCAGCCTGAGGTCACCTCTGGATGGGCTGGGTGGCTGAAGGATCCTTCAGATGCTCCATGGGCTGCCAGATCTGCTGCTAAAAAATGTTTAATAATGAAATCTGAATTATCCTCTGGATGGAACAGATTCCCAATATCCTTTTGCCTTTATTAAAAAAAGCAGGGGGTGTTGGGATGGCAAAAAAGAATGTTGAAATGGCAAAAATGGTTGTTGAAGTGGCAAAAATGGGTATTGGAATGGCAAAAATGGGAGTTGAAATTGCACTAATTTTAAAATAAGTGGTAATTGGGGGTTAAAATAATTAACTTTCATTAGCAGGAACAGAGAGAGCATTGGTGTCCCCACCACGGTGAATGTCACCATCGTGGGTCTCAGTCTGAGTCTGAAGTGTTGTTCCAGTCTAAAACTTGGTTTGGGACAAAACTCAGCCAGGAATGGTGAGCTGGAGTTAAAAATGAAGCAAACAACATCATATTTTAAAAGGAAATAAAATTATAAACAGATATGAAGGGCTGCTGCTGGGCTCTGGAGTTGCCCACTTCTGATCCTGACTGGAATCTTCCTCAGGTTGGGATTGGTCATAAATAAAATAAAAAATAAAGAGGTTCTTGCCATCCTTTCCCTTCCTGAGTTAAAATAAACAAGATTTTGGAGTGGGGTTAACCAGATATGAAGAGATGAGCTTGGAAATGTTCTGTGCCTTAGGAAAACGGACTGGGAACCTCTGCAATGACAAACGTGGAGCTCTCAGCTGGGAATCCCAGCAGGAATGTGGGGCTGGAGGCAGCCCTGGAGTGGGGAGAGTGCTCTCCTTGGCCGTTCCCAAACTCCTGGGGGAGGAGGATGGGCTGGAGAGGGGGGTTTGGGGTGTCCTGACGTGGTCCTCACGTGGCTCTGCTGCTTTGCTCTCTTGCAGGTTGGGTTTGGGGTGTCCCTGCCAGGTCCTGACGTGGCTGTGCTGCTTTGCTCTCTTGCAGGTTGGGTTTGGGGTGTCCTGACGTGGTCCTGACGTGGCCGTGCTGCTTTGCTCTCTTGCAGGTTGGGTTTGGGGTGTCCCTGCCAGGTCCTGACATGGCTGTGCTGCTTTGCTCTCTTGCAGGTTCACTGGGATGAATTTGCCTGCCCCTGTGATCAGCAGTAAAAATTGGCTGAGGCTGCACTTCACCTCTGATGGCAACCACAGGCAGAAGGGCTTCAGTGCCCAGTACCAAGGTAAGGAGGGAGAAATAAATGCCCTGGCCTGGCCTCTGCCGCCCCAACCAGCCTCTTTCACCTGTTTCACGACCATTTTAGTTTGATTTCCTCATTCCTCAATTTCACAACCATTCTAGTTTGATTTCCTCATCCACCTATTTCAGAATCATTCCAGTTTGATTTCCTCATTCCTCATTCACCTATTTCACAAGGGGTTTTATTTCCCCTTATGGCCACCCTAGGAAACGACTCAAACTCTAATTAACTCTAATGGTTTATAAAAATATTGGTCTTGTAAGCCAAAGATTGAAGGCTAAACCTGTAAGGGGATAGAATATAAGAAAATAAAGATGGTGTAGAAAGAACATTGGTCTTTTAAGCCAAAGATTGAAGACTGAAGCTCCACCCTAAAAAACTACTCCAACTCTAATTAATAGTTTATAAAAACATTGGTCTTGTAAGCCAAAGATTGAAGACTAAAGCTGTAAGGGGATAGAATATAAGAAAATAAAGATGGTGTAGAAAGTGATCTTGCCCCTCAGGAGTTGCAGCTGGGCCTAATTAGCAAAGATTAGGAACAGGTCTGACTTTAACAGGCCACAGCTGTACCCAGTGAGGAGAAGAGTGCTATGAAAGAGTGGGTGGGTGGTGGAGAAGGGAATTGGGGTCAGTTGGCTGCTTTGTGAAGAAGCGAGAGTCAGTGCTCTGAGGAGATGCCCATGAGGAACACCAAGCAGGTAGGAAACTTGTGATAGGGAGACAACAGCATGGAACCCCTGCAATAAGATGATAACATAATCCCCTTTTTAGAGTTACCCCACCATTTCAGGAAGAAAGGACTCAAACCTTCATCTCCAGCTCCCAAAGTTGATATTTTAGGCTAAATTGCTTCCTGCCCCCTAAACAGCTGAAATTGCCCCTTGAGATAACCCCAGACAAGCTCCAACACCACAAACAAGTCAACAACGACCCTCACCCCCCATTTTAGAGTAACTCCAGCCAGGAATCCCCAGCTGCCTCCCTGCATGGTCCTGCTGCTGTTATTTTCCAACTGGAATCCCCCAAAATGTGATTATCATAGAAAAACCCAGCCTGGTTTGGGTTGGGAGGGACCTTAGAACCCATCCAGGGACACCTCCACTGTCTCAGGGTGCTCCAAGTGCCCTCTAGGCTGGCCTTGGACACTCCCAGGGATCCAGGGGCTTCTCTGGGAAATCCATGTCAGCCCCTCCTCACCCTCACAGGGCAGAATTCAGGATTGGGATAAAAAGATTTCAGGATGGGGATGTTCAGGTGCTGTTGGGGGACAGGAGATCTTTGGGCAGTGAAGATTCTGCTCCATTCTGGTGGGACCAGAATGGAAGGAGTGGATTCCTTGGAAGTGTTCCCACTTCTGTTGAGGGACAGGAGATCCTTTGACAGTGAAGATGCTGCTCCTGGTGGGACCAGAATGGATGGGGTGGATTCCTTAGAAGTGTTCTCACCACTCCTGTGGTGTTTTTGAAGGAGGTTGTGGGTGCAGGATCCATGAGAGGGGGAATGAAGCATGGAAGGAGCAGGAATGGTTTGAATCCCCTCAGGGAGCTCTGCAGGTTTGTTCTCAAGAGGTTTTTGCTAGAAAAAAGCTCTGGAGAGGAGTCCAAGGGAAAGGGAGAGGATTTTCCTTGGGTAAATCCACAGAGCTGCCTCATTTGGGTGTTCCCAGGCTGTTCTTAGCAGGGCTGTCATGGCCTCAACAAACGAACCACATCTTTATTTAACTTCCCTGCTTTCCTTGAACCTGTAAATCACTTTAAACTGCAAGGAAAAAAAACAAACCAAGGAAAAAAGGACTTTAAACAAGGAAAAAAAGGCCTTTTGTTGTTGCTGTGCAGCATAAACGTCTGGAAAAAGCAGCTTCCCTTTGGATGGCTTTTCCCTGGCTGTCAGGATTGCAGCTTCCTCCAAAGCACCTGTCTGAGTCAGCCTTTCCCTGCACAGCAAAGTCGGGGTGAATGTCCTCATTCCCCTGCTCAGAGGAATGTCAGGGGGTTTGGGGGATGAACTGGGGATGGAGTGTTGGAAAATGAACTGAACTCCCCATTCTGAGCTGGAATCAGGACGGGACCTCAGCCCAGCTGCCAGAGGGGACCTGCCCTCATTTTTCCTGCTGTTTTTGTGGAGTTTGTGGGATTCTTTCAGCCTTTCAATGCTTAAAAACCCAGCAAAACAAACAGTGAAGATTCCCAGGGATGAAGGGAGGTGTCTGCAGGCAGTGGGATCTGTAGGACAGGAGATGCTGAGACTTTAAAAACCTCCCTGTAACCCTTTCCACAACCTGGCCTGGCCATAAATATTTCAGTGGCGATAAATCCCTACAAAACAGGCCGTGTAATTCCACAGCAAGCACAGCAGCTGAAATGCATTTTTCATCAGGAGAGCTGAATCAGGATCGGCCAGGAGAAGCAAGGGGAGGCTTTAGGGTGGCTCTAATTTGCTGTCTGTTTTCCAAAGACGTGTCTGTACATCATTTATGAGCCCCCTGGGTCCCCTAGGACAGGGTCTGGCTTTGCTGATAATCTATAAGAAAACAATTTCCCTTCCAGCTTGTTTAAATTGATCCCGAGTTTTGCAGAACACCTTCTCTGTCTGTTCCCTCTCTGCTCTCCCTAATCCGTGCCCTCATTTGGAAATCACTTTAGGAATGTAAAAGCAAGGTTAGATGCAATCAGGCTGTGGAGAGGGGTTTTTTTTTTGTTGTTGTTGTTGAACACAGCAAATTCATTTTGTTCCCTTCCTGGGAGAGTTAAATATTTCCCTTTTCCCTTTCATTAAGGTGAATCTTGATTTTTGCAAATGCTTTTTTTCCCATTCCCCACGTAAGGAAGTCAAAGGGACTGGGAGAAATGTGTGCAGAGAATTATTTTTAGAAATTATTTTTTATTTTCCCTCCCCATCCTGTCTCCTCAAAAAGGTGGAAGAAAATAATCTAGAAGTTTTTAATCAGGTGAGGTGGCAGCACCTCAGGTGTCCCCCCCATCAGAGGAGCTGGGTGGGAATTCATAAAATCAGGGGGTTTTGGGAAAGCTGCACAAGGCTGGAATTGGAGAGATGGGAATGCTGCCCTGGCTGCTGCTGCTGCCCCTCTCTGCACATGTTTTATGGCAGAACTTGGCTCCCTAATTGCTCTGGAGCTGATTGTTACCAACACGTAATTGCAGCTTTTATCGATCTCACCGCCCCGGCCGCTTCCCTTCGCCGCGGGAGGAAGATAAATGGGATGAGCTCCAGGCCTGCACAGGACAGAGCTGCCTCCTTCAGGGAGGGGCTGGGGAGCTCCCTGCTGCTCACCAGAGACACCTAAATGGCTTTGTGAGGGAGTCATGGAATATTGGAATGGTTTGGAATGGGTTTAAATCCCATCCAGTTCCACCCTTTCCATGGGCAGCGACCTCCCAATGTCCCAGGGTGCTCCCAACCCTATCCATGGCTTTGACCTACAGATCTGTCCATGGGTAGATTTGTAGTTCTACCCATGGATGGATCAGTTTGGCTTCCGTTTGGACAGATCTTCCCCTCTCTTTGTCCTGAATCTTCCATTTGTCATCTTGGATCTTCCATTTCCATGGCTTTGGTCTACAGATCTGTCCATTGGTAGATCTGTGGTTCTACCCATGGGTAGGTCAGTTTGGCTTCAGTTTGGACAGATCTTCGTCCCTCTTTGTCTTGGATCTTCCATTTCTCATCTTGGATCTTCTACTCTTTATCCTGGATGTTCCCCTCTTCATCCTTCTCTCCCATTCCTCTTCTTGGATATCCCATTCCTTGTCTTAGATCTTGCCCACCTCATTTTCAGTCTTCTCCTTTTCATCTTGGATCTTCCATTCCTCATCTTGGATCTTCCATTCCTCATCTTGGATCTTCTACTCTTTATCCTGGATCTTCCCCTCTTCATCCTTGTCTCTCACTGCTCATCTTGGATCTCCCATTCCTCATCTTAGATCTTCCCCTCCTCATTTTTGATCTTCCCATCATTTTCAATCTTCCTCCTTTCATCTTGGATCTTTCACTCTTCATCTTGATCTCCCATTCCTCTTTTTGGATCTTCTCCTTTTTGTCTTGGATCTTTCCCCTCCTCATCCTGGATCTCCCCCTCCTCATCTTGGATCTTCCATTTCCCAACTTGGATCTCCCCCTCCTCATTCTGGATCACACCCTTGGGTTCCAAAGGGATTTTTGCCTCCTGCCATGAGACCTGTGGAGTCTCCAGTGCAATTCTGGATAATCCCAGTGCTTGTGCACGCTCTGATTCCCAAAGATCCATTGCTCAGGCTGCCAAAAGAGGGATTTTTCCAAAGAGTTGCACTTGAGCGGATTTCTCTTCACCTCCAAGAGCCCCTGTGAGCATCCTGCTGCTGAACCATCCCAGCAGGAGGGAGAGATCCAGGCAGGATCTGGATTTAACAGCAATTCCCCCAACAAGGAGAGCAGAGCTTCATGCAATAGATATTTTTTTTGCTGTTGTTGCTGCTGAAACACTGTTTTCCAAATTAAAAATAAATAAGTGTCTGCTTAAATCCTCATTTAGAGCAACATGAAGTGGTTTGAAAGGAACAGCCCGGCCTGCCTGCCATGCTGGCAGAGCTTTGTAATGTCATCTCTCAAATCTGACAGGATGCTGAGTATTCCATTAGATCTGTTGGATGTGTGTGAGCAGCAAAAGCCTCCAGAAAACAGGAGTTTCTGTTCATCCAATTATCCTGACACAGTCCTTTGTAGTACTGCTCCACATTCCAATTTACAAACAAAGTAGATTTTCAACTACAGGATTTTTGAGGGCAGGGAGTGGGAGAATTGTTCTTATTTGTTTAAATTTTTTTAAAAAGCACGAAACAAGTGGTGCTTTGCTGTGCCTGGTTCTGATCTAAATGGAGTCATTTGTAAAGTCTGACTTCCATCATTAGGGCTCCAAAATGAAGGATGAGGAGGAGAGGATGCAGTGATCCCTCTTTATCAATTTATCTTCACCAATTTATCTTTATCAATTCTCCTGGAAAGGGACACGGTGCAATTAGGGGAGGAGATGTTTCCTGGGGATGCAGCTCAGGCTCTGAATTTTGGGATTGCTGCTCAGTGATGAGTGTCTTGTTCTCATTGCTGAGGGGTTTGGGAGCCAGGTTTTCCATCAGGAACGGGGTTGGAGGGGGATGTTTGTTGGATGGCATCTGGCAGGGATGGCTCTGGGAGAACCTTGGTTAGAAATGTGTCCCTGAACAATTTCCAAGCCTGGCTGTATCCAAATTATGAATTTCCCCATGCCAGAGAATCCTGGAGTGGTTTGGGTTGGAAGAGACCTTAAAATTCTTCTGATTGCACCCTCTGGCACCTTCTCCTGGATTTGGGATGTTCAACGCTGGGGAAATCCCTGCAGGTTGCTGTGTCCTGATGGAAAAATTCCCAAGGATGTCTCATCCCATCCATGGTGCCACCATCAGCTCTGGTGGGCTTCACCAATGCTTGGGAAGCTTTTCTTGGCCTCTAAATTCCCTTTGTGGGGCACAAATCATCCGAGCTGAGCTTTTGTTTGTGTGGAGAGTTGGGAACATTCCCTGGGGACTGGATGTGGAGAATACCAAAATGGGGATTATTTTGTAAAGCTGCTCGTACCCCAAAGCGCAACCACAGAGCAGAGACTTAGAGGTTGCAGAGTCCCAACCCACATCCTTGGAAAATTCAAATCAAAATCCAAATTCAGCCTTGGAAACTTGGAATTGCCTGGGAGGGAATGTTGGGGTGGGATTTTGGGGTTACCCCTGTGTTTGCTTGCAAAAAGCTGGAGAATCACTACAGGAATGTCTGTCACTATTTTACTTGAAGCAGAAATAGATTTTTACCCCAAAAAAGTGAGTTTTAGCAGCCCCAAGTCCTTTTTTTGATCCATTGATATCACATTTATTAAAAACCTTGAGATCAGGCTGGAAATATCCTGTGATTCCCATCCACGTGGACCTTTGGGGCATCCCAAACCCTGCTGCTTTTTCTTCCTCCTGCTGCACTTGCAGGTGGATTTGGAGCAAAAAGAAACAAAGAGTTCGATTTGCTTTGACAGCAGCCTGCTCTTAATTAGTTTTCCCTTCTTAAATTAATAAAAAAAGACAGCTGCCCTGAACAGATTGAAGCTGCTGAGGAAGACAGGAGCAGCAGCAGCAGCTTTTCCTCATGAATATTTTCCAGCTAAAAATTTTTTGAAGTTCTTGCTGCTTTATTTAAAGAGAAAGGCAAAAGCTGTGAGGAAATGATGAGTGAAAAGCTGCACCCAGCATCTCCCTCAAAGCAGCACCTCAGGTGAGCTTCAAGGAGCCTCCCCCTGCCTGAGCCTCCTGCAGCAGCTGTTCCAAACAGGTTCTTTTTGAGCCCAAAAAAACCCCCAGCACGATTAAAAACCCCCTCTTTAGTTACATGGGTAATTCTTCTTGACAGCTTTGTCTTAGGAATGTGCTAATTTAGGGATGAAAGCCTGACAAGATGAAGAACACGAGGAAGAAGGGTTTGAAGTGGGTTTCTCCAAGGATAAGGGCTGGCTCGTCAGGAAAAGGCTCCCAGAAAGTGATTTGGACACTGAGTAATCCCAATTCCTGTTGGGTTTTCCCAAATCCTCACAGTGAAGGCTCTTTTATCCCAAATCCTGCAGTGGGGGCTGGGTTATCCCAAATCCTGTAGTGGGGGCTCTTTTATCCCAGTTTCTCACAGTGAGGGCTGGGTTACCCCAATTCCTGTTGGAATTACCCCAATTCCTGTTGGATTATCCCAAATCCTGCAGTGGAGGCTGTTTTATCCCAATTCCTGCAGTGGAGAGTCTTTTATCCCAATTTCTGCAGTGAGGGCTGGGTTATCCCAATTCCTATTGGAATTATCCCAATTCCTATTGGGTTATCCCAAATCCTGCAATGAGGGCTGGGTTATCCCAATTCCTGTTGGAATTGTCCCAGTTCCTGTAGGATTCTCCCAATTCCTGTCAGAATTATCCCAGTTCTTGTTGGGTTATCCCAAATCCTGCAGTGGAGGCTCTTTTACCCCAGTTCCTGTTGGAATTATCCCAGTTCCTGGAGTGAGGGCTGGGTTATCCCAATTCTTGTTGAAATTACCCCAATTCCTGTTGGGTTATCCCAATTCCTGCTCTTCTATCCCAACTCCTCACAGTGGAGGCTGTTTTATCCCAATTCCTGTTGGAATTACCCCAATTCCTGTTGGGTTATCCCAGTTCCTGTTGGAATTATCCCAATTCCTGTTGGAATATCCCAGTTCCTGCAGTGAGGGTTGAGTTGTCCCAATTCCTATTGGGTTATCCCAAATCCTGCAATGAGGGCTGGGTTTTCCCAGTTCCTGTTGGAATTATCCCAGTTCCTGTTGGGTTATCCCAATTCCTGTTGGGTTATCCCAATTCCTGCTCTTTTATCCCAGCTCCTCACAGCAGAGCCTGTTTTATCCCAACTCCTGCCTCTGGAGGCTGCAATGATCCCAGATCCAGGTGTTTGTGCTGCTCCCAGATGGTTCTGCCAGGTGGGGTTTGTGTCAAACCCTCGGGGTGGAGGCAGCAGCAGCCAAATCCAGAGCAGGAAAACAAATTGCTGCTCCCTGGTGTGAGAAAAAGGATGGGGCTCTTGGAGATGGATGAATTCTTGTTCCCTTTCCTGGTTTTTCCCCTCTTCTGGTGGAATTTTGGATCAGGGAGGGAATGGTCACACTTGGAGTCCCTCAGGTGTGGGGCTCCAAGCTGATATTTTCCTTAGCCAATAATGGGGTTTAATTTTATTTTCCTGCTTTTTTCCTGCTGTTTGTTCACACCAGCTCTGTAGTTTTTAGGTTCTGAGTGCTCCCCTGGAATGGCTCTGCTGTGCAATGGGTTCATGGGATAAATTCCAGGAAAACTGGGGGAAACCAGCTCAGCATTTTCCTCTCAGCATTCCTGAAGCTCCTCAGAGCTTCCCTCTTACCTGTCTCCCAGTTTTAGTGGGTTACAAAGGGATGGGGAGGTTGAACCCCCATTTTTATTTTGAAATTAAACCTCTCCAAAGCCCTAACATGGAAAACAAATCCCTCTCCAAACCCCTAACATGGAAAAACAAACCCCTGCTGGTTTTGAGCAGTCAGGGTAAGCTGATCCCAAAGGGAAGAATGCAGCATGTGGGTGATTCACATTTTTATTTTTAAAATAAAAACTTGACAATCCCTGAAGCTCAGCTCAACCTTTTCCTCTTTTTTCCTTTGTTTCCCACCCCTGCAGTCAAGAAGCAGATGGAGCTCAAGTCCAGAGGGGTGAAACTCATGCCCAGCAAGGACAACAACCAGAAGACATCAGTGTGTAAGTTTTTCTGGCTCTTCCTCACTGTCTTTTTTGATAACAATCTCCTGGAACATTTCATTGGACTTTCCAGTAATCTCTAAAACTTCGCCACTCTGAAAAGTTTGGGTGCTTTTCCCTCTTCCCTCTGCATTTCTGCATCACTTCCCTCCTCCCAGTGCTCTGGTCACAAGCATTTACTAACTCCTGGAAGGGTGCAAGGCTTGGATTTTCTGCATTTGGTTGATTCTGTGCTCCAGAGTTGTGGTTTTAGGCTCCTTTTAGTGGGAAAAACAGAGAAATTTGGGGTTGGGATCGGTGTTATTGCTGTAAATAAGCAGCAGTGATAAGGAACAACATTAAAAACAGAATATTATAAAATTCACAGAGGCAGTCACAGCGTCTTCCTTTTTCTATTTGAGTTTTATTTCGTTTTCCCTGCAGAAAAATCGTAATTCTGGGTTTGTAGTGCTGATTTTTCAGGTTGTAGTGCTGATTTTTCAGGTTGCAGTGCTGATTTTTCAAGTGTAGTGCTTGGTGTGTCAGGGGCAGAACATTGGGGTCACTGCTGTGCCTCCCTCGGGCAGGTGGGAAATATTTCAGTTTTCCATCAGGTTCTTCCCAAATCAGGAGCAAAACCTGTGATTTTTGTCCCTGAATCTTGGGCTCTTACTAAAATAACACAGGAGGGATCTGACTGGGATTTAATATTTTATGTGGATTCAAATGGGAGCAGGAAGGAGCATTTTTCCAAATGGATTTTAGGGGAGAAGCTGGAATTGCTCATTTTGTTGCACAGCCCATTACCCCTATCAGAGAGGAGCATTTGCACAGCTCAGCTGGGTGGGTTTGTCATACAAAATTCAGAAAAAATGCATGGACTGGATCAGAATTGGTGGATTTCTCATACAAAATTCAGAAAAATGCAGGGACTGGAGCAGAATTGGTGGATTTTGCATACAAAATTCAGAAAAATGCATGGACTGGATCTGAATCATGCCTCTGGAAGGAGAGTTTCCCTCCCAGCTCCCAGGAGAATTTTTAGGCTCTGTTTTTTTGGGAGCAAAGCCCGAAAAGGTAGAAAACAACCCAAAATCTCCAGAGCAGAAAACACTTGGGGTGTGTTCGGGGGAAAATAATTCAATTTTAAAGGGAATTATCCTTTAAAATGGAGTCCAGGCTGTTCCTGGCTGGGTGATGCATTCCTTGCCAGGAGGAATTTATTGGAATAAACATCCCAGTGCCTTTAAATGAGTTGGAAAATTCCCCTGGCTGGGTGTGGAGACACAGGGGTGTGTTTGGAGTGGGGGGATTTGGGGGATTTTTGCCCTGGATTTTGGGGAATTTTGAGGAAAGGAGTGTGAAATCATTGATTTAATGAAGCATTGTGGTGTTAACAATACACAGAATTCCCATTTCTCCTTCCTGGGAATGGCTTTTGGAGCAGTTTTACCCATTTTTAATGCACTGAGGTGAGGAGGACACAGCAGCTGCATTCCCTTTCCTGCAGATCCTGCACTTCTGAGGAGGAAAAATAGGAATTCATTCCCCCTGCATGGTTTATCCCATCCCAAGGGGCTCAGAGCTGCCAAATGGGAGCTCAGATCTTGAGGGCAGCTCAGACTGGAAGTTGTTGAGCTGGAATAATGGGAATTGGGATGGCGGCCCCATTCCATGGTCCTTGTCACCCTCCAGCTCCTTCCCCATGCCCTGCTCTCCATCAGATCTGGATTTTCCCTATTTTGGAGCTTTCTGCTCCCACAGGGAATTCCCAGCTGCAGAAGTGCTGATTGCCAAGGAGATGGCACCAGGAAAATCAGGTTTTTATTTTTATTTTTTTTGCAGTCCTTATCTGCTCTGTTCCCTGCTGGATTTGCAGGGTTGGCTGAGCCCCTCTGTGCTCCCAAACCTCCACGAGCTGAGTTTGCATCACAGATAATTCCAAAGAAATTTCCTATTCCAGAGCAATTTCCAGTTGCTCTGGCTCAATTACCAGAAATTCAGGAATTTTTGTGTCTCTTGGTAACACTTAAAGCTCTGCCACAAAATCCTGAAGTTTTTAAGGCTGGAAAAGATCGAGTCCAACCTTCAAGTCCCTGTTTTATTTTTGATTATTCCTACCAGCAATGCTTTATTTCCAAGTACTCTTTGCTAAAACCTGGCCTAAAATCCTCCCTGGAAGGATCCACTCTTAAATCCTGCAGGTTTTTGGGTTTGGGATTGCCTGGTCAGATTAAACCTGGTGTGTTTTGTGTAAAAATGTAGTGATGTAACAGCTGCTTGTGTGTTATTGCAGGGGAAAAAAAATCCATAAAAATACAAAATTCTGTGGGGAGGTGCTGCTTGGGCTCAGTTGTAGTGAATTGTGTTTGTTTTAAATCATAATTAAGTGCCTTGTACTGCTCACCATCAGTGAAATTATTTGGAAATCTTACTTTAATCACTTTTGGAGGGGAGATAATACTGAGAGACAAATAAAGCAGGTAGAAGAAAGAGTTTGAGATTTTAGGTCATATTTTGGAGGTTGTTTCTGAAAGCAGAATGTAAATGTGGATATTCCAGGTCCCACGGTGGGGAAATTGTGGTGGTTTGGATTTAAAAAACAGCATCCAAGTGGATTTTGTGGTGTTTGGGTGAGGCCCACCTGGAGAGGCCCTGGAAGGGCTTAGGTGAAGGAACTTCTGTGTGTGTCCAGCTTGGTCAAAATCTACTTTTCAAAGTCATTTTTTGGGGTGGGTTGAGCAGTTTTTAGGTCTCAAGTGTGTGGGAATTTCTGGATTTTGGAAAGATGTCTGTGGGACAAGGAGCCACCTGAGGCCTTGTGGGTGAAGACCTGGAAGGGCTTGGGTGAAGGACTGCAACTTCTGTGTGTGTCCAGCTCAGTCAAAATCCACTTTGCAAACTCATTTTTGGGGGTGGGTTGAGCAATTTTTAGGTCTCAGCCAAGTGGGTTGGCTAAGACCTAAAAACTGCTGGAATTTCTGGATTTTGGGGAGGTGTCTGTGGGACACAGGAGCCACCTGGGGCCTTGTGGTGAGTGAAGGACTGGAAGTTCTGTGTGTGTCCAGCTTGGTCAAAATCTCCTTTGCAAAGTCATTTTTGGGGTGGGTTGAGCAGTTTTTAGGTCTCAAGTGTTTGGGAGTTCCTGGATTTTGGAAAGATGTCTGTGGGACAAGGAGCCACCTGGGGCCTTGTGGGTGAAGGGCTGGAAGTTCTGTGTGTGTCCAGCTCAGTCAAAATCTTCTGTGCAAACTCATTTTTGGGGTGGGTTGAGCAGTTTTTAGGTCTCAAGTGTATGGGAATTCCTTGATTTTTGGGGAGGTGTCTGTGGGACACAGGAGCCACCTGGGGCTTGGGTGGGACAGCCTGGAGATGCGCTGGGAATTCTGCACTTCTGGGAGTGCTTGTGAAGCTTCATCTTCTGAGCTGTTTTGGAACATTCCTAGCTTGGAAATAAATTGGGGTTTGGAGCTCTCATGGTAGAACATTCCCAGCTGGGAATTTGGGGTTTGGAACATTCCCAGCGGGAAAATTGGGGTTTGGAACATTCCCAGCTGGAAAATTGGGGTTTGGAACATTCCCAGCTGGAAAATTGGGGTTTGGAGCTGTCCTGGTAGAACATTCCCAGCTGGGAAATTGGGGTTTGGAGCTCTCCTGGTGGAACATTCCCAGCTGGGATTGGATTTTCCCAGTGTCAGGACCTTGCTGTGACCTTTTCACTCTGGGTGTTGCTAACTTTGGGGGCATTCACTGTCTGGGTTGGTGTCACTGAGGTTCTGGAATCTCTTCATCCTTGGTTTTTTGGGTGCTGAAGGCTCTTTGAGGGTTGGAAATGCATCAGGACCTCGTTGGGGTGAGCCCTGCACCCCTAAATCAGCTCCAAGCTCTCAGGCCTGATTTTTGGGATCTTTCCCAGAAGTTTGCATGGAATTACCCTGGTGTGACCACTCAGATTAACCCTTTAAACCATCTAATTCCTGCTGCAGTCCTTCCCATCACCTCCTTTCACTGGATTCCTCATGCTGAGAAGTGTTGGGGCTTTGTCAAAGGTTTATTTTTAGGTGCTGCTTTTATTTTGTAGTTCTGAAATTCAGTGAGAACTTGTCCCTTGGGAATCTGTCAGTGAAGTTTTCTTATTAAGAGAGGCAAAACAGGATTTAAACAGTGGCAAGCCGAACAATCAGAACTGGCTGTCACTGAATTCATGAGGTGGAAGAAATTGAAAAAATCAGGAGGATGAGGGGATGGAAAACCAATCCCATGGCTGGGGGAGAGAATTCCTGAGTTTCTAATACAGAAATTGGGCAGTTCATCACAATTTTTGGGATCTGTTGTTTTTCCAGTAGCCTTGAAGGATTCATTTGGGAATGGCACAACCCAGGTGAAACTTTGGGAAGGTGAACACAGCAAATTCTCAGCATGGCAAATCCAGTTTTTAACTTTTATGCTGCTCTATTTGTGTGTGTGTGTGTTCAAAACAAAAGGTAGAGAACAAAAATTTCTGTAAATGAGCATCTAATCCATCTCCTCCTTTTCTTTCACTTTCTTTAAAAGAGAAATTCCCCAACTCCCAGGATATGGAGATATCTTCCCTCAGCTTTATCTTCCCTGTTCTCTGCTTTATCTACTCATGTTTTAGGTGTTAATGAGTCTCCACTAATGAGACATGAGCTGGGTTTAGACCTCAGCAATGAGGGTGACAAACTCTGCTCTGGGGCCTTGGTTTTCCTGGGATCTGGGATTGTTTCTCTTTGTTTTCCTGGGATTGTTTCTCTTTGTTTTCCTGGGATTGTTTCTGTTTGTTTTCCTGGGAGCTGGGATTGTTTCTTCCCAAAATTTTGAATTCCAGGCTTCATTTTTATCTGATATGGGCAATAATCACTGGATGTGGCAGCAGTGCCCATTCTGGGGGTACAAAAGGGGTGATCTGAGGGGAGTTTGACCGTGGGAGGAGGAATTTGCTGTGGGAATGGGATTTTTCCTTTGAGGAAGAGTTCCCAGGTGGTTAATTCCAAATATTGGATGGTCTTGGCTTTGTGTGTGTGGGTGTGGTTGTTACAGGTGTGTGTGGTCAGGGAGGTTTTTACAGAGGAAAATCAGGAATTTGAGCGCTTTCCTTCACTCCCACACGGCTTTGGGACATAAAACCCTCTTTGGGTCCCTCATCCTGAGGTGAATTTTCCTTTTTTTGTAGCTGCTTGTGCACAGGCATCGCCTTTGGATGTAGGGAAGGAACACAAGGAAGGTGGTGGCACCTGGGGACTTTGTTCAGCCACATTTTTCCTGTCAGAAGCTGGGAGTTGAATCCATGGGCTCTCCCTTCCTTCACTGATTTGATTCCTGATTTGGAATCCTCTGGGCCTGTGAAAAGTGGCAAAGCAAAGTTTGGAGCTGCAAAAAAATGGAAGGATGTCAGATTCTGCTTTGGTGCTGCTGACTGAGCTTAACCAGGGTTATTGTGATGGTGTTCACTGGGGTCCCAGGATGAGGGAAGAGACGAGAATCTTGACTCCATGTTTCAGAAGGCTGATTTATTATTTTATGATACATATTTATTAAAAGAAAATGGTATATTAAAACTTACTAAAAGAATAGAAGAAAGGATTTCATCAGAAGAAAGGAAAGGGGAAAGGAAAGGAAAGGAATAAAATCTTGTGACTCCTCACAGCCTCGACACAGGTGGCTGTCATTGGTCATCAAGTAAAAACAATTTCACATGCTGGGCAAACAATTCTCCAGATCACATTCCAAAGCAGCAAAACATGGAGAAGCTGAAGCTTCTCAGCTTCTCAGGAGGACAGATCCTAATGAAAGGGTTTTTCATAAAATATGTTTGTGGCAGGTTATGGACATGGAAAATGGGAAAATAATCCCTCAGAGGGTGTTTTCTACGAATTCATAGCTCTGTCACCTCTGTGCCCTCCCACACACACAGGAGAGCACCAAAGCATCCTGTGGGGACAATCCCAGCCCCATCCCTGCTCCAGCACGGTGGGAAGGGAGGAAAAAAGGGCTTAAAAACAAAATTCCTGTAAAGAACTTAAAGGGCATCAGAGGAGTGTTAGTGCTGAGGAGAAGCTGGAATATTTTTGGGATCAGCAAAATTGGGAAGCGTCCTCGTTGTAGGAACAGCTGCAGTTGGGGATTCCCCAGGGGTTAATTCCAAATATTGGATGGTCCTGGCTTTGTGTGTGTCCAGTGTGGGTGGATTCTCCCCATGGATTCTCCCATTCCCCCTGCAGGGCTCCAGCTGAGCCCTCTGTTTGCCATGAGAAACGGGCTGGTGTCACCTCAGTGTCACCCTTCTCCTTTGGGGCACCGAGTTTGGAATAAAATTGGGATTTTCTTCCCTGTAATCCAGTGCTGGGCAGAGATGGGATGGAAATTGGGGCTGTTTCAGTGGTTCAGCATGTGGAATGTGGAATTTTGGGGCTGTGCTTCCCCAGGAGCCTCATCCTGTGCCATGAGGCCATCAGGGAACGGAGTTTTTTGGCTGAGAAATGTGCTGTAGGTTTGGATGAGAAGAAAACCAAATCCTATGGAATTCCTGTGGCACAATCCCCCTTTTGTGCCTTGCTGCTGTGCTGGAATTCAGCCTGGAAATCAGGATTGTGCCAGGGCTGAGGGACCCCCAGGTTCCCCCACCCTGAACCCTCCTTTGTGCCTTGAGAGGGCTGGAAATGGGGAGGATGGAGCTGGGAGCTTTCTTCAGTGCTGGCCACCACCCCATGGATTTCATGTTTGTTGGCATCCAGGTTGCTCCATAAATTTTTCTCCATATTCCAACTTAATGACTTGGCTTTCAAACCCTCGACTTGCATCCCCCTCTCCTTTCTCCCTCTCGTTCTGTGCTTGGTTTTTCCCCCTTGGGATCGCTCCCTGCCTTTCCATGGAGTTGTTTTCTTTCCCTGGCACACTGGGCTGGGTTTTTGAGGGCTCTGAGGTCACCTTGGAGGGTGGCAGGTGGGGTTTTAATCATAACAGGCTCTGTGATTGGTGTCATTTAGCCGAATGGAAAAAAATACCAAAAAATCAACTTTTTCCAGAGGTATTTCTGTAGTGGAATGGAGGGAAAACTGTGTCCCTAGCTGGCATTTCCTAGAAAACACTCAGGAGTGCAAACTGAGCAGGATATTTGTTTCCAAAGCTGTTGTTTTTGTGGAATAAAACATCGAGGTTTCTGAGCTCCCCGTTGCCATTTTTCTCGCCACATCCACCAAGCCAGCTGCTGCAAGAATTGTTCCTTTTGCTATTCTGTCTCTGTATGTGCTGTTTTTTTGCTTTGTAGTAACTCAGGTTGGTGTGTCCCAGGGACATAATTTGTGTCCAGACCCTGGGATTCCCGAGAGAGGCAAAAGGATAGGCAACGATTTTAGGTAAGAATATTTTCTATTTGTTCTGTGCATGAGCTCCTGGGTGTGCTCCTGGTGTGGGGGGCTCTGTTTGCTCTGTCCCCCTCCCAAAATCCTGCCCAGTTTTGGGGAACACGTGTGTAAAACCCTTCCTGTGTGTGCTGTTCCACAAAGATCTCTTGGAGTGTTTTTATCCTTTCCCAATCCAGGTTTTGTGCTGTCATCCCTCCCCTGGAAAAACCGAAACAGCCAAAAGAAAAAAATCACTTTTCAAATTAGCTCAAACCCCAGCATGGCCCTGCCCTTAGAGAATTTGAGGTGGCTGAGGTTCCTTGTCACTGAGCCTGTGTGGTGCCAGCTAATTGGGGTTTGGGAAGTTTAAACCAGAGCTGTTGTTCCTTTCCAGTTCCCAGTTTTCCTTTGCAGGGATGCCCCAGCTGCTGGTGGCCATGGGCAATCAATATTTCATCTGATTCTGCTGCCCAGGGCTGTTTTGCTCATGGAAAGTGTCTCTCAATCAAATCCCAGACTGTCATATCCCCCTCAAGTCCAGCAGAGGAAAGGGAATCCCAGCAGTCCCTAAATTCCATGAGATTAATTCCCAGCTGCTGGTGGTGTTACCCCAGTGAACAAAGCTCAGAATCCAAACCACAGAACAAAGAGCAGAACTCTCAGCAGTTGATAAAGATTTTTATTTCATTTTTTGAGAATCCTGAATGTGTCCTCTCTCAGAGCTGTGGATGAAATTCCCACTGAAATGTCACTAAAAATTGGGATTTGGGCATCAGCACCTGGGGCAAACCCAGCAGAGGGGAGGCAGAGCTGGTCCCTCCTCCCTTCCTGCTGCCTGCAGGGCCAGGGGATGGCCCTGGCCCCAAATCCTGGGTGAAGGAGCAGGCTGATGTCCCCTGTGTCCCCTCTCCAGGCTGGGCTCCAGCATCCAGTTCTCCTGCAACGAGGGCTACGACCTGCAGGGCTCCAAGAGCATCACCTGCAAGAGAGTCAGCGACATCATCGTGGCCTGGAGCGACCACCGGCCCGTCTGCAGAGGTGAGGGGCTCAGCCTGGCTGGATTTGGGGATTTTTGGGAATTCCCAGCTCCTTCCTGTCCCATTTCTCACCCATCCTGCCCCTGGGTCAAATAATCCCAGAATGGTTTGGGTTGGACCATCCTGCTCCTTCCATTGTCCCTCCAAGCTGGTCTTAGAACCTCCCAGGGATGAGATAGCCTGAGGGGGCTCAGCCTGACTGGATTTTGGGATTTGTGGGAATTCCCAGCTCCTTCCTGTCCCTTTTTCCATCACCCATCCTGCCCTTGGGTCGAATCTCAGAGGGTTTGGGTTGGAGGGACCTTGAGGACCATCCTTGTCCTTCCACTGTCCCTCCAAGCTGGCCTTGGATACTCCCAAGGATCCAGGGGGAGTTTGGCTGAATTTTGGGATTTTTAGGAATTCTAGTTCCTTCCTGTCCCTTTTCCATCATCCATCCTGCCCTCAGGTCAAATAATCCCAGAGTGGTTTGGGTTGGACGGACATTGAGGACCATCCTGCTCCTTCCACTCTCTTAGACACTCCCAGGGATCCAGGGACAGTCTGAGGGGGCTCAGCCTGGCTGGATTTTGGGATTTTTAGGAATTCTAGTTCCTTCCTGTCCATTTTCCATCACCCCTCCTGCCCCTGGGTCAAATAATCCCAGAATGGTTTGGGTTGGACCATCCTGCTCCTTCCACTGTCCCTCCATGATGGCCTTAGACATTCCCAGGGATTCAGGTGGAGTCTGAGGGGCTCAGCCTGGCTGGATTTGGGAATTTGTAGGAATTCCCAGCTCCTTTCTGTCCATTTCTCACCCATCCTGCCCTCAGGTCATCCCTTGGCCAGGTCAGAGTCCCAGAGGGGTTTGGGTTGGGAGGAACCTTGAGGAAAATGTTGTTCCATGGGCAGGGAGACCTTCCCCATCCCAGGCTGGCCTTGGACACTTCCAAGGATGGGGCACCCACAATTTCTCTGGGAAATCCTTCCCAAATTTCTCTGGGAAATCCTCCTCAGGACCTCCTCACCCTCACTTTAAAGCTTTTTTCAGCCTCTGTTTCTGCACCCTCTTCTCCCCTCACAGACTCCTCCATGAATTTCCCAACTGTCCCTAAATCCCTTCCCTCTCTCCAGAACATTATTTTAATTCAGGGATGTCAAACCAGAGCAGGATGATCCCTCTCCCTATTCCAGGTGTTTTCTCCCCTCTCCTCCTTCTCCTGATAGAGGAAAGATTGGAATAAAACCTGGAAAAGCAGAGCTGGAGGGAGATTTTTAACTGGAAATGTGAAATTTTGGGGCTGTGCTTCCCCAGGAGCCATCAGGGAATGGAATTTTTTCCCCATTTTTCCCATTTTGCCCGTGGCCATTTTGTTTTCATTCCCTCTCTGAAATGTCACATTGTGATATTTGTAATGCTAATAAAGAACAACTTGTAATATTTTTAATTGAATCCCTTTAAAGCTCTTAAAATCATAAATAGGATGGGTTTTTTCCCCAGTTCTTTTTTTCTCTGATTTCATCTGCAGATTTTTTCAAGGCTTTGGAATCCCATGTAATTCTTGAAACAAGCCTGGAATAAATTGAATCAGTGTAAGAGGATATTTGGCATAAATATGTGACACTGTAAAGGAAATTTATGGTGTCCTCCTGCAAGAGATAAGAAAGGATTTGCCAGCATTATTCTGTTTCTGTGAATCAACTTAATTTTTTTAGCTGCTGACTTTCATATTTTGGGGCTTTTTTTTCCTATTTAAAAAGTTAGATTTTTATTTCAGCTTTCTGCCACTTTTTCCTCACAGTTTGTGCCATTTTTTAAATTGGGTTTCTCTCAAATTCCAGATTCAGTCCCAGATTTTAACCCCTTGGGCTTCAATAATTTCTTAATCCCCAGTGAGAAAACTTAGGGGGAAAGTTCTCTTCCCACAGCTTGGCCAGATTATTTTTCTATATTTTCCAAAGAAAAAAACCTTTCCAGACTCCAAAAATGCAAATACATCTCCTAAATTAAATTATACATTTAAATAAATAAACTTCAACAATAAATTAATTTTGAGGCTCCATCACAGCAGAGGATATTTCCAGAACCAGGATGTTTTTCCCCCACTTTTTTTTTGTGGAATATTTCAGCTAAATATTACATCAAAGGCATTCCACAGGCAAAATTTTCCCTGCTTAAGCACTTTTTCCAGTTTTTCCTTTACCTGAGATGTTTTGAAGATGCAGAGCTGAGTTTCCACCTTAGTTCTGAGCCCACAGAAGGAAACCAGCTGATAAATACTTAATAATGACCTAATAAATCCTGGCTGTGCGGTGTTTGGGGGGTTTGATGTGCAGGAAGAAAGGGAATGGGGTTTTTTGGAGACACCAGGAAGGAGTTGTGTCATTCCTGGCCTGGATGGGGAAGGGGTTTTGTGAGGGGAAAAGGAGGGGAAAAAAGGAATAAATCAGTGTGAGCATAGAGAGTTGGGTGTTGGTCTGAGGGGAAGTGGGATCAGGGTTTTATGGGATCGGGGGTTGATGGGATCAAGGGTTTATGGGATCAGGGATTGGTGGGATATGAGGTTGTTGGGATCAGGGATTGTTGGCATCAGGATTTTATGGGTTCAGTGGTTGCTGGGATCATGGATTGTTGGGGATCAGGTTTGGGTGAAATCAGGGTTTGATGGGATTTGGGCTAATGGGATCAGGGGTTATTGAGATCAGGGCTTGGTGGGATCAGGGTTTGTTGGCATCAGGCATTGATGGGATCAGGGATTGTTGGGGATCAGGTTTGGGTGGGATCAGAGGTTTGTTGGAGATCAGGGTTTTGTGGGATCAGGGGTTGTTGGAGATCAGGGTCTGTTTGGATCAGAGGTTTATAGGATCAGGGTTTGATGGGATCAGAGATTGTTGGCATCAGGCATTGATGGGATCAGAGGTTTTATAGGATCAGGGTTTGATGGGATCAGGGACTATTGGGATCAGTGATTGATGGGATCAGTGATTGATGGGATCAGAGGTTTTATGGGATCAGGGTTTTTTGGGATCAAGGGTTGATGGCTCCTCACAGAGAAACCCCTCATTTTCACCACCCCGGTGTAAAAAAGGAGCAGTGTAGGCCGCGAAAACACCAACTTCTCCATTTTTTCCCCTTCTTCCCTTTCCCACCTCCTCCCACCTCCATCCCAAGCTCATCCCTCCTCCTGCCCCCCTAGCAGAGCTGAGTGTCCCCGTTTGTGTCCCCAGCCAGGATGTGTGACACGTACCTGCGCGGGCCCAGCGGCGTCATCACGTCCCCCAACTACCCCGTGCAGTACGACAACAACGCCTACTGCGTGTGGGTCATCACCGCCCTCAACCCCGCCAAGGTGAGCTGGGCGGCTTGGCTGGACAGACGGACACTCAGGGGTCACCCTGCACAACCCCTGAGTGAGGAACCACTGAGGGAGCTGGGGGGTCTTGGCCTGGACAGACAGACACTCAGGGGTCACCTCATCACTCTCCTGAAAGGTGCCTGTGCTTCTGGGCCCTCAGTTTGGGAAGGATTTTGGGACTCCTCATCCAGAGGGGCTGGGAGCACAAACCCTGCGAGTGAGGAACCACTGAGGGAGCTGGGGATGTTTGTCCTGGACAGAAGGACACTCAGGGGTCGCCTCATCACTTTCCACAACCCCTGAAAGGTGGCTCTGCTTCTGGGCCCTCAGCTTAGAAAGAATTTTGGGACTCGAGCTGATCTAGAGGGGCGGGAGCACAAACTCTGTGAGGAACCACTGAGGGACAAAAGGAGGCTCAGGGGTGACCTCATCACTCTCCTGAAAGGTGCCTGTACTTCTGGGCCCTCAGTTTGGGAAGGATTTTGGGATTCCCGAGCTGATCCAGAGGGGCTGGGAGCACAAACCCTGTGAGGAACCATGAGAGAGGTGGGAATGTTTGTCCCGCACAAAAGGAGGCTCAGGGGTGCCCTCATCACCCTCCAAAGTTCCTGAAAGATGGCTGTGCTTCTGGGCCCTCAGTTTGGGGAGGATTTTGGGATTCTTGAGCTGATCCAGAGGGGCTGGGAACAGAAACCCCGTGGGGAACCCCTGAGGGAGCTGGGAGTGCTCAGCTTGGACAAAAGGACACTGAGGGGTGGCCTCACCACCTTCCACAACCCCTGAAACGTGGCTGTGCTGCTGGGCCCTCAGTTTGGGAAAGATTTTGGGACTCCTGAGCTGATCAAGAGGGGCTGGGAACACAAACCCTGTGAGGAACTGCTGAGGGAGCTCAGCTTGGACAAAAGGTGACAAAGCTGACACTCAAGGGTCACCTCATCACC
Source organism: Chlorospingus semifuscus (assembly GCA_035048045.1). Classification (NCBI taxonomy): domain Eukaryota; kingdom Metazoa; phylum Chordata; class Aves; order Passeriformes; family Passerellidae; genus Chlorospingus; species Chlorospingus semifuscus. Next base: position 4,568,286 of record JAWWMS010000091.1, read on the forward strand.
CTCCACAACCCCGGAAAGGTGGCTATGCTTCCAGACAATTCCAGACACCTCCAGGCCCCTCCAAGCACATCCAAACACATCCAGAAACATCCAGACACTTCCAAACTCACCCAGACCCCTCCAAACAAATCCAGACATTTCCAGGCACTTCCAAACTCATCCAGACACATCCAGATGCTTCCAAATACTTCCAAACACATCCAGACACATTCAAGCACATCCAGGAACATCCAGACAAATCCAAACACCTCCAAACATATCCATGCGCATCCAGATACATCCAAACAAATGCAGACAATTCCTGACACATCCAAACTCATCCAGACACCTCCAAACACATCCAGACATTTCCAGACTCATCCAAAGTCATCCAGATGCCTCCAAACTCATCCAGACACTTCCAAACAAATCCAAGACCCCTCCACTGTCCCAGGTTGCTCCAAGCCCTTTCCACCTTGGGATCCAGAGGGAAACTTTTTCCAGCCCCTCCTCACCCTCACATTCGGGGTTTTTTCAGCCTCCCAGGCTCAGTTTCTGTCCCCACACAGACTCTTCCCCATGTTTCCCCAGCTGTCCTGAAATCCCTGCCCTCCCCTCCCTGCTGAAGGCTCGTTTAGTTCAGGGTTGTAATTAAAAGTGAGTGTAATTATTTGCAATCGAAGCCCCTTTGATATCTGGTGTGGGGAGGTGCCCAGCTCATCAGGGCAGGGAGGCCGTGCCATGAATGCTGATTTTTCCCAATTTTTTCCCCTTTATCCAGCAGGATTTCAGCCCCCAGGGGCAGAGGACTGAGGTTTGGGTCTATCTCCTGCTATTTATGCAGTATTGTGAATTTATTGACATTTTTGCACTGGTTTAAATTTAAATACAGGCCCTGTCTCTCCTTGTCATGGGCTGAGACTGGAAAAAGCTGTGAGGGCACCAAACACTCAGTTCCCATTGCCAGGAGAAAATGGACAGGGACTGATCATTCCCAGGCCAGGGCAGTCACACCTGTACAAAAATGAGATTGGAATTGGTCAAATCCATCCATTTTCAGATTTCCCAGCAAGGAACTGCAGGTTCTGCTCTGTCATACACAGAAGTACGGAAATTTGTCAGCTGTGAGAGGAGATCCCATTGCCTTTGCCTTTGAAATGATAAATAGCTTTAATTAATTCAATTAATGTCAGTTTTTGAGGGATTTTTTTTGGGTTTAGGTGTTTCAGTGTCGTTTACAGGGACGAAAAGCACCAAATCCTTTGGGAATGCCACAGCTCTCCCTGCTTTCCTAAATCTTAAAGGAGATTGGAATTGGTCAAATCCATTAATTTTAAGATTTCCCAGCTCAGATCAGGGATTCCACAGCACAAGGAACTGCAGGTTCTACTCCATCCTACACTGAAATATGGAAATTTTTGAGCTGTGAGAGGAGATCCCATTGTCTTTGCCTTTGAAATGATAAATAGCTTTAATTAATTCAATTAATGTCCCTTTTTGAAGGGATTTTTTTTGGGTTTAGGTGTTTGATGGTGGAAATTTTAATTTCCAGGTTGGGAAAAGCTCTCCTGGAGCAGGGAGGGTTGGGGGAAAAAGCACCAAATCCTTTGGGAAGGCCACAGCTCTCGCTGCTTGTCCCTCAGGGATGATCCCAGCATTTCCTGGCTGAGGGAAGGATTTGGGATTAATTATTTCCAATAATTCCCATAAAATACTTGGAAATAATATTTTGTAATAATTTTTTTTGTAATCTTTTCAAGGACTCCAGTTTTTTGATCAGCTCCTGTTCCATGGAGCTTTGGGAGAAGCAGGGAGCTGAATTTAGGAATTATTTGCAAGTCTTCTGCTCTATATTTGGCAAAAAAAGATCCTGAGCCCCAGAATCCCCTCCAAATTTGCAATTTCCCCTCAAAATGGGGAATTTTGCATCCAAAGGGCTGAGGCCTCCTCACTGACAAATTGGGATTTTTTTTTTCTGTGCAGATTGGGGACATCAAAACCTCTTGGGGGATATTCAGGTTTTTTTTTTAGCTGAGCCCTGGTGCTTTGGGAATTAATTCCAACCACAGTGGGGAAAAGAAATCTCTGGGGAGCTGAGAAATGCATTGATAATTGCGAAATTTGCATAAAAACTATTTCTGGCCTTTTTTTGACATAATGGATGTTGCTGGTTGAGGTTTCTCCTGGGGTTATTCCCAAAAAAAGCCACGTCCAAGCTGATGGAGGGAGAAGGGGATGATTTATCCCAAAAGGAGGGGGAAATTCTGGACCCTGAGGGCAGGGAAATGTGGAATGAGCTTGGAAAGCTTCAGGTTAGAGCTGCTGGAGTGAATTATTGTGGATTTTTCTCCTCAAAATGTGACTGAACTTCCAATCACTTTGGAATCAGGAGTTTCATCCCATTTTCCCATTTTCCTGGCTTTGCTGTCACTTCAGCAGTTCCAGTTTTGGGGGTGCTGGTGGCTCTCTGGCTCTTTAACAAATCAGTAAATAATTAAATTAAATTAAATTAATTGCATTTCCAGCTTTCAGAGAAAAAAAAATCCAAAACTCAGGAAAATGGGTAAATAAATACAATATTTAAAAAAAAAAACAAACAGGAAATGGGTAAATAAATACAATATTCAAAACAAAAAACTAACCAGGAAAATGGGTAAATAAATACAATGGGTAAATAAATACAATATTAAAAAAAACCCAGGAAAATGGGTAAATAAATACAATATTAAAAAAACCAGGAAAAT
>JAWWMS010000091.1:4576105-4591724 GCA_035048045.1 Chlorospingus semifuscus
CAAGAGCAGGAATTCCCAGGGAGGAGCATCCTGGATTTGGGGAGGTTTTTTTCTCATTCTTCACCCAATTTCCCACCCACCACCCTCAGCCAAACATCACAAAGAGCTCTGCAAAATTCCTGCTGCCACATTTTCCCTCAGAAAAAAGCAGTTTTGTCAAAAAATTTCCCCCTGTATGAATAATATTTGATGGAGAAAGCTGTGAAAGATTCATGTCAACTTGTTTCCTTTCAATAATGTCAAAACACTTGGTTTGGATGTTCTTGTTTAGTTTTGACTTTTATTATTCTAATGTGGAAGTGATTTTACTTTAAACATTCATCAGGAGGAATGTTTCAATCTTATTGAAGTAACATGTTTTGATATTTTTGAATCACTCCTCTTTTTTTAAGTGGAACTTCTGCCCTGCTCAATATTTCATGGATTTTACTCCCCTACACAAAGAAATGCAAGAACCAGGGGATTTTTCTCAGGTCAAAAAATGGAATTTCCGAATAAATTCCATTTCCTGACCTCTGTGAGGTGATGAAACCTTCGAGCTGTGTTTGCCTGCTGCTGACAAGGAGAGGGTGGGAATTGGGAGCTCGAATTGCTCATTTTCCTCCCATTTTTCACCCCCTGATTTGAGCTGGGGTCGTGAAGAGTGACAGGAAAGGGTGAGGAGGGAGGAGACCCTGCAGTGATGTCTTTTTTCTCTCTCATCCAAGGGTCAAAATGCTGATTTTACCTCACTTGGCTGCATTTTTTTATGAACTCCTGATGCCCTCAGCACATCCTGATTTTACTGATGCTGCACATTCCCAGTTCCCTTTGGAATTCCAGCTCTGGAAATTCTGATTTTCCCTAAGCTGGAGCTCCTTGGTGCAGAATTTCTGTGATTCCCATCCCTGCAGGGCCACCAGCCCAAGCTGAGGGAAACATTTGGGGCTGGCTCTGGGGTTTTGGCATCTCTGACCCTTCTGGTGAAGCTCCTGTGGCCTTCAGGAGGATGGTGCTGCCGTGGCTCAGGCAGGAATTTTTTGTGTCCATTTGTGGAGTTTTGGGGTTGCCAAGATGGGAATTTTTTATGTCTGAGTGTGGAATTTTGGAGCTGCCACGATGGGAATTTCTTGTGTCCATGTGTGGAATTTTGGAGCTGCCACGATGGGGTCAGGCAGGAATTTTTTGTGTTCGTGTGTGGAGGAGTTTTGGGGCTGCCAGGATGGGAATTTTTTGTGTCCATGTGTGGAATTTCGGGGCTGCCAGAATGGGATTTTTTAATGTCCATTTGTGGAGGAGTTTTGGGGCTGCCACAATGGGAATTTTTTGTGTCCATGTGCAGAGTTTTGGGGCTGCCAGGATGGGAATTTTTTGTGTCTGTGTTTGGAATTTCAGGGCTGCCACAATGGGAATTTTTATTTCCATTTGTAGAGGAGTTTTGGGCCTGCCACAATGGGAATTTTTTATGTCCATGTGTGGAATTTTAGGGCTGTTATGATGGGGTCAGGCAGGAAATTTTTGTGTCCATTTGTGGAGGAGTTTCAGGGCTGCCAGGATGGGAATTTTTTGTGTCCGTATGTGGAATTTTGGGGCTGCCAGGATGGGAATTTTTGTATCCATGTGTGGAATTTTTGGGGCTGCCGGGATGGGAAGTTTTACATCCATTTGGGACTGCCACAATGGGAACTTTTTGTGTCAGTGTATGGAATTTTGGGGCTGCCAGGATGGGGTCAGGCAGGAATTTTTTGTGTCCATTTGTGGAGGAGTTTCAGGGCTGCCAGAATGGGAATTTTTTTTGTCCGTATGTGGAATTTTTGGGCTGCCATGTTGGGAATTTTTAATGTCCATTTCTGCAAGCGTTTCGGGGCTGCCACAATTGGAATTTCTTGTGTCCATGTGTGAAATTCTAGGGCTGTTATGATGGGGTCAGGCAGGAATTTCTGTGTCCATTTGTGGATAAGTTTCAGGGCTGCTAAAATGAGAATTTTTTATGTCCATTTGTGGAGGAATTTTGGGGCTGCCAGAATGGGAATTTTTTGTGTCTGTGCATGGAATTTTAGGGCTGCCACGGCTCAGGCAGGGTGTGACAGCCCTGGGTGTTCTGAGTGGCAGCAGGGAGCATCCCCAGCCCCCAGGTCCCTGTCAGGCACGCTGATAAATGTTCCACATCCACTCCCTCCCATCCCAGCTCGTTGCTATTCCTTGAGTTTTCCAGCTGAATTTTCATTTCATGCTAAGCACTGTTGGCCTTGTGTGTTCTTTGAGGGGAGGAACGAACAGTTCAGTGCAGCTTTAACACCCAAAATTTTCATTTTCCATCCCTAATGTGCAAGTTCAGCTCCTAAACAGTCGGATTTGGAAAGTGTGCAGGAAGATCTGTAAATCCTGGCCAAGTGCTTTCACTGAGAGGCAAAAAAACTCAGCCTGTTTCATGAAAACTTTTAATATTAATTTATGTTAAATTATTTTGGGGATGCTTCATTAGCTAGCAGTGAGTTTTCAGCTCGAGATGCAGCAGAAGCTCCGTGACTTCTGCTCAAAATACACCTGGATGTGGAGTTGCCTGGAGCCAGAATAATGATGAGGGTGCTTGTTGTTATTCCAGCCAAATTGGGATATTAGAGGGAGTCATGCAAATCTCAGCTCCCCTGGTTTGCCTCTGTAAAGGAAGTGTCAGAAAAGAGATTTCCAATTTGGTGCAAGAAATTGGAAACGGGGGGGAAAAAGACAGTGAGACTGATCAGAGATGATGGGGATAAAAACCAGGGGAGTGTGGAGCAGATAAATAATGTGGGAACACTCATGAGGAATGAAGTTTTTGGGGCTAAAAACCAGAGGATTGGGAGAGTAGAGGAACTTGGGGCAGATAAATAATGTGGGAACACTAAGGAAGAATGAAAGAATGAAGTTTTTGGGGCTGAAAACCAGAGAATTGGGAGAGGAGTGAGCAGCAGATAAATAATGTGGGAATACTCAAAAAGAATGAAGTTTTTGGGGATAAAAAACCAGAGGATTGGGAAAGGAGAGGAACATGGGGCAGATAAATTATGTGGGAACACTCAGGAGGAATGAAACTTTTGGGGATAAATCCAAAGGATTGGGAGAGGAAGGGAGAGTGGAGCAGATAAATAATGTGGGAAGGAGGAATGAAGAAGTTTTTGGAGCTAATAGTGATCCAGGGCAGGGACCCTTTTGGAAATGGGATTGAGGGGAGCAGGAGATAACAGGAAATTGTGCCTGGGGTTTATCTGGAGTCCAGATGAGAGAGGGATTAACTCTGTGTGGGGACAAGGCAGGAATGGGAATGGGGTTTAGGAGAGAATCGGGGTTGGGATGCCACAACCTGTGGGGGCTTCACCAGCTGGGCCTCAGCCTCTTCCCCACACCCAAATTCTGTCTTCGAGCCCTTTCCCTACACCCAAATTCTTTCTTCCAACCCCTTCCCACACCCAGATCCTGTTTTCTCTCTTCCAGCCCCTTCCTACACCCAAATTCTGTGTTCTCTCTTCGAACCCCTTCCCCATACCCAAGTTCTCTGTTCTTTCTCTTCCAACTCTTTCCCTATACCCAAATTCTCTCTTCCACCCTCTTCCCCACACCCAAACCCTGTATTTTCTCTCTTCCAACCCCTTCCCACACCCAAATCCTCTCTTCCAGCCCTTTCCCCACCCACATTCTCTCTTGCACTCTCTTCCCCACACCCCAACCCTGTGTTTTCTCTCTTCAACCCCTTTCCCACACCCAAATTATCTCTTCCAACCCTTTCCCTACACTTTCATCCTCTCTTCCAACCCCTTCCCACACTCAAATTCTGTTTTCTCTCTTCCAGCCCCTTTCCCACACCCAAATTCTGTGTTCTTTCTCTTCCAGCCCTTTCCCTGCACCCAAACTCTATCTTCCAACCCTTTGCCACACCCAAATTCTCTGTTCCCTGTTCCAACACCCCAACCCTGTGTTCCTTCTCTTCCAGCCCCTTCCTCACACCCAAATTTTGTTTTCTCTTTCTTCCAGCCCCTTCCCCACACCCAAACTGTTTTCTCTCTTCCCGCCTCTTCCCCACATCCAATTTCTCTCTTCCAACACCTTCCCACGACCAAGCCCTGTGCTCTCTCTCTTTGAATGCCTTCCCCACACCCAAATTCTCTGTTTTCTCTCTCCCAGCCCCTTCCCTCACCCAACCCCGTGTTGTTTTTCGTTCCAGAGATTGACCAGGGCAGCTGTGGGGACCCCGGCGTCCCCGCCTTCGGCCGCCGCGAGGGCTCCCGCTTCCGCCACGGGGACACCCTGCACTTCCAGTGCCAGCCCGCCTTCGAGCTCAAGGGCCACAAAAGCATCACCTGCCAAAAGAGCAGCCAGTGGTCTGCTCAGAAACCTGTGTGTGTTTGTAAGTGGGTCAGCAGTGCCCTGGGTGCCCTCTGAGGGGACGCCGAGGTGGTGGCGCCTGCCCGGTGCCACCTTCAGCCAGCTTGGGGACAGGTTTGGGCTCTTCACTGGGCAGGGCAGGGGAGATTTGGGCTGTGCTGGGCTCCCCCTGCCTTGTCCTGAGAGGAGAATCAGTTCTTGGTGGTCAGCACAGACAGGAGATGGCCAAATTCCAGGTTTAAACCTGGATTCTCTTTGTAGAGAGAGTTTTGGGCTGTGTTGGGCTCTCCCTGCCTTGTCCTGAAGGAAAATCGAGTCCTTGGTAGACAGGACCCAGCAAATTCACAATTTAAACCTAGATTCTCTTCGTAGAGAAAGTTTTGGGCTGTGCTGGGTTCTCTCTGTCCTGCCCTGAGGCAAAATCAAGTCCTTTGGTGGCCAGCACAGACAGGACACAGCAAATCCATAATTTAAACTTGGGTTCTCTTTGCAGAGGGAGATTTGGGCTCTGCTGGGTTTTCCCTGCCTTGTCCTGAGGGAAAATCAGCCTTTGGTGGCCAGCACAGACAGGACCCAGCAAATTCACAATTTAAACCTGAATTCTGTTTGCAAAGAGAGATTTGGGCTCTGCTGGGCTCTCTCTGCCTTGTCCTGAGGAAAAATCAGCCCTTGGTGGACAGGACCCAGCAAATTCCAGATTTAAACATGGGTTCTGTTTGCAAAGAGAGATTTGGACTGTGCTGCCCTGCTCTGAGGGAAAATCAGTCCTTGGTGACCATGGCACAGACAGGACCCAGCAAATTCCAGATTTAAACTTGAATTCTCTTTGTAGAGAGAGATTTGGGCTCTGCTGGGCTCCCCCTGCCTTGTCCTGACGGAAAATCAGTCTTTGGTGGCCATTGCACAGAGAGGACACAGCAAATTCACAATTTAAGTCTGGATTCTCTTCATAGAGAAAGTTTTGGGCTGTGTTGGGCGCTCCCTGCCTTGTCCTGAGGGGAAAATCAGCCCTTGGTGGACAGGACCCAGCAAATTCCAAATTTAAACCTGGATTCTCTTCATAAAGAAAGTTTTGGGCTGTTTTTGGCTCTCCCTGCCATGTCATGAGGCAAAAATCAGTCCTTGGTGGTCAGCACAGACAGGACATGGCCAAATCCACAATTTTAACCTGAATTCTGTTTTTAGCCCCTCATTTTTCCCTCATGATCCGACCCTCTCCAGGCTCCCTCCTGCTGGGCCTCAGTTTTACATTTGTTGCCCATTCTCAGCAGGTTTGGGATGTTCTGCTCTCTGTGGTGACTCAGGATCACGTTTTGGGGTGGAAATTGGAGTTCTGCCCAGTCCCCATGGGGTTTTAATGCTCTCAGTGTCTTCTGTAGATCTGTTGGGCAATTTGCTTTGTTGCCCTGACAGGACCTTCCTGCAGGAATTTCCCCCAGAGTTTTCCCTCTGTTTCCCCAGTTGGCGATAACCTCGCTCTTCTTTTTATCTCCTTTTCTACTTTTTTTAAATCTCCTTTTCTGCTTTTGTTGGCTCTGTTAAAATCTGGGCCTTGTTGGAGCAGGGGAGTGAGGCTGAGCCTGAAAAAAAACCAGGAAAATGCAGTTGAGGGAAGGGAAAATGGAGAGGGAGAAAGCAAAATTGTTGTTTTTAGAAGTGCAGGTGCCAAACTGGGTGGGATTCCAGTGGAAATGTGGTGTGACAGGAGCTGATCCATGAAAAAGATGGAGCTGGGAGGGAAAAAAACAGATTTTGCAGAGGGTCTGGAGAGCTGGGAGAAAATTGGGGGTCATGGAGAAGGGGGAGAACCAGTTTGAAGCCAGTGCCTTTATTTTCAAATATTTATTTAAGCTCAGAGAAATGCCTGGGGAAAGGAAGCAATTCCTCTGAGTCCTCCCTTTTCCAGCTGCCATCCCTCCCGTCCTCTTTGGTTTTTTTATTTGTAAGCAAATCAGCTGGAGGTGCTGCTGAGGAAATAAATTCTGGAGTTTTTCCTGGGAGGTGGGAAGTGTTAGCCTGGTTCTGTGCTGCTTTTTCCTTTTAATTTCTTGGAATTTCAGTTGAATTTGGACAGGTTGTGTAGTTGAGGCTGGTGCTGAGAGTTTGGAGTGAGGATAAACCCGTGGTTTGTGCTCAGGGCAGCAGGACTGGGTGGTAACAGAGTAAAAAGGAGATTTTTGGTAAAATAGGATTATTGGTGTTGATCAAATCAAGCCCCATCCATGCAAAGCATGGCAGGAATCTTTCAGTTCAAATAATTCCAGTGTGATCTGTTCTCTGTGCCTCTTGGGATATTCATGAATCAACAAGACAATGTGCAGGGAGTGCGAAAAATATGAAAAATACCTCACAGACCCCTCCTGACCTTCACTCCTGATTTATTGTGGAACAGGAGGGGTCACAAAATGGAGAAAAAGGACAAAATGTGTCTGAATTCCAGGTGGGAAATGTTGGGAGACCATCAGATGTGAGGGGGGAAATGAGGGAACCCTTTTGCTTCTGTGAAATTTGGGTTTTGGGGGTTTGTTTCTTTGAAATTTGGTTGTTGGGGGGTTGTTCCTGTGGAATTTGGGGAGTCTGGTTGGTTTTGGGGTGTCTGGGGGTGTGTTCCTCTTAAATATGGGTGTCTGGGTGTTTCATTCTGTAAAGTATCAGTTTCTGGGTGTCTGTTTCTGTACAATGTAGGTGTCTGAATGTTTATTTCTGTCCAATTTAGGTGTCTGAATGTTTGTTTCTGTCCAATTTAGGTGTCAGGGTATCTGTTCCTGTACTTTGTGGGTGTCTGGGTGTTTATTTCTGTACAGTTTGAGTGCCTGGGTGTTTATTTCTGTACAATTTGAGTGCCTGGGTGTTTATTTCTATACAATTTGCGAGTCTAGGTGTTTATTTCTGTACAATTTGAGTGTCTGGGATCTGTTTCTGTACATTTTGAGTGTCTGCATGGCTGTTTCTGTGCAATTGTGTGTATCTGGCTGTTTGTTCCTGTTCCATCTGGGTGTCTGGTCCTGTTCAGTGTGGGTGTCTGAGTGTTTATTTTTGTACAATTTAGGTATTTGGGTGTCTGTTTCTGTGAGATTTGGATGGCTGGATGTCTGTTCCTGTTCAATGTGAGTGTCTGGATGTTTTTTCCCTGTTAAATTCGGGTGTCTGGGTGTCTGTTCCTGTTAAATTTGGATGTCTGAGTGTTTATTTCTGTACAATTTAGATGTCTGGATGTCTGATCCTGTTAAATTTGGGTGTCTGAGTGTTTATTTCTGTACCATTTGGGTGTCTAGGTGTTTGTATCTGTAGTTTGGGTGTCTTTCTGTACAATTTGAGTGTCTGGCTGTGGGTGATGGCAGAAATTCTCTCTGTCCTGCACCATCCTGCACTGCTTGAACCATCTCCATAATTTGTTTTTGCCTTTAAAAATGGCCTTTCCAGGGTTGGGGGATGTGGTGTCTGTCAGAGGCCAGGACAGTTCCACACCCAGAACTGGATTTTGGACAGAGTTTGTTCCTTTTTCTCAGCAAAACGGGCTTGGGGTGGGCATGGGATAAATATTCCTGAAGGAAAACCCTTGTGCTCTGATTTGGGGATAGAATATCCTGTGGCTGAGGAGATTATTCAGTTTATAAATGGAGATTCAGCTCCATAATTCCAGCTCTGGAGCTGCTGCCACTGAGGATGGAGATGTGGTGAGGGAGAGATCCAGGGTGGGAATTGCTGTTCAAACATACTCGTGTGGAGTAGAGAATAAAACCCCTCATTTTCTGATTTTATTTGTCCCCAAAATTCACTTCACAAGGTTTATTTGACAGAAAGAGCAGGGCCCTGGTGCTCCTGGGGGGATTCTGCAGTGAGAGAATCTTTCAAGGATCTTTGTTCTTCCTTTCCCTTCTCCTCCTGCTTTTCCCAAATTTTCACCCTGCATTTTCCTCTGGGTGCTTGACCCGTGCCAGGCAGCGCCGTCCTTTTCCATGAGGGATGATTGTGGCACTTGGAGTGACAATAAATGTCATTGTCACCTCCTTGGGCAGAGTTCCTGCCTTGGTTCGGGTGCCCTCTGCCAGTTCTGGGAGAGTCCTTCCAGAATTTCTGCTGCAGCTTCAGTTTGTTGGGATCACACTTGGAAAATCCAGGTTTTTGTGGACCCGCCTCGTGTCTGACAGGGAGTTAAATGGTGGGGGAGTAAAAGGGGGGCAAGTAGGAAGGAAGGGAGTAAAAGGAGGGGATTTGTGCCCCAAAAATCCCGGGGAGGGGAAGGGTCTGCACTGACCCCAGTGGGGTTGGGTTGGTTGGCGTCGCTCAGCAGAGTTTTGGGATCATTGTGGTCATTCCTGGGAAAGTCTGGGGATAAATCTGGGAATGGTTGGATGGATTTGGAGCAAACACATTCATTTCTGGAAATGTTTGGGTTTGGGATTCATGTGGACATTTCTAGGAGTGTTTGAATGGATTTGGGATTAATGTGGTCGTTCCTGGGAATGTTGGATTTGGTTTGGGAATGTTTGATTTGGTTTGGGATAAATCTGTTCGTTCCTGGCAATATTTGATTGGGTTTGGGATTCATGTGGTTGTTCCTGGGAAAGTTTGGGGATAAATCTGGGAATGTTTGGATGGATTGGGAGCAAACACATTCATTTCTGGAAATGTTTGGGTTTGGGATTCATGTGGTCATTTCTAGGAATGTTTGAATGGATTTGGGATAAACATGTTCATTCATGGGAATGTTTGATTGGGTTTGGGATAAATCTGTTCGTTCCTGGCAATATTTGAATGGATTTGGGATTCATGTGGTTGTTCCTGGGAAAGTTTAGGGATAAATCTGGGATTGTTTGAATGGATTGGGAGCAAACACATTCATTTCTGGGAATGTTTGGGTTTGGGATTCATGTGGTCATTTCTAGGAATGTCTGAATGGATTTGGGATTAATGTGGTCATTCATGAGAATGTTTGATTGGGTTTGGGATTCATGTGGTCATTTCTAGGAATGTTTGAATGGATTTGGGATTAATGTGGTCATTCATGAGAATGTTTGATTGGGTTTGGGATTCATGTGGTTGTTCCTGGGAAAGTCTGGGGATAAATCTGGGAATGTTTGGATGGATTTGGAGCAAACACATTCATTTCTGGAAATGTTTGGGTTTGGGATTCATGTGGTCATTCCTGGGAGTGTTTGATTTAATTTGGATTAACGTGGTCGTTCCTGGGAATGTCTGAATGGATTCGGGATAAATCTGTTCATTCCTGGGAATGTTGGATTGGGTTTGGGATTCATGTGGTCATTCCTGGGAGTGTTTGAATGGATTGAGGATTAACATGTTCATCTCTGGGAGTGTTTGAATGGATTGGGAACAAATCTATTCATTCCTGGCAGTGTTTGATTCCATTTGGGGATAAATCTGTTCATTTCTGGGAGTGTTTGGGTTTGGGGAGAAACATGTTCATTCCTGGTTGGTTTTGAATGGATTGGGGTTAAATGTGTTCATTCCTGGGAATGTGTGAGTGGATTTGGGATAAATGTGTTTGTTCCTGGGTTTGTTTTTAAACACATGTTCATTCCTGGGAATATTTGAATGGATTGGGAACAAATGTGGATAAATGTATTCATTGCTGGGTATATTTTAATGGATTTGGGATAAATGTGTTCATTAACATCCCAGTTATTCCTGCCAAAATAATCTGCCACAGGGAAGTGGTGGCTGCCCAAAAGTGTCCCCCCTGCCCCTGAGGGACAGTCCCATGCAGCATTGGCAGAGGAGAGGTGAACAGCAGCACCACGAGGCTTTTTTGGGCCAAAAAAATGCGCACAAACTTTCACCTCCTTGTGGCCACTGCCAGAATTCCCAAGGGAGCTGCTGGGAGAGGAAGAGCTCTGTTGGAAATCATGGGAAGGTGCAGAAGCCTTTCAGGAGCAGATGGCTGCAGGATCCAGCCCTGTCCCAGTGGGGATCAGCAGCTCCCAGTTAAGTTTTAAAAACCTTCAGCTCCTTCCCAAAGCCAATCTCTGCTCCTGCTGGAGTGGGTGGCAGTGAAACCTGCTCTTCTCTGCACATCTATTTTAAATTCAGTGATATTTTCCTCAAGATTTGCTTCCCAAAACCTGCCTGGTTTTCATTCTTCTCCTCATACCTGCAGTCCCACCCCCGGACTGAGCTGAGTTTTGTTGCTCTGAAATAACGAAACCCTCCCGGTTAATTTTGCTCCAAGCTCCTTCCCTCACCTCCCACCTGCCCTGAGGTGCCACAGGGTTTTCAGGAGGAAGAGGCACCATGAGATGCAGATTTTTATATTTTTTTTCCCCTTGGAATAACAGATACAGAAAGAGGAAAATAGAAAATGTGAAGCACTTTGCTGCCCAGCTGGAGCAGTGCCCTGAGCTTCCAGCACCGTCCTGCTTTCCCAGCCCATCACCAAGGAGGAATTTTTGGGAAAAAAAAAGGAAATGCAAAGCAGAAAATCCACTCCTGTCTCCCAGCTCTCTCCCAAGAGGTCTGTGGGAGCAGGATCTAAAAACTGAGAGGAAAGTCAAGAATTTTGGATTGTTTCCATGGAAACTGCTGCTGTTCCAGGGATTCCTTGTTTGGTTTTCAGCTCCTGACCCCGCTCCCGTGGTGTGACCTCACTTTGGGATCAGCCCTGGGTTCTCCTGAAGGATGAGCAGGGAATGGAGGCAGGAACAGGAGGAGAGAGGTGGGATCTGGGAAGGGAGTATAAAAGAGAAAAGAGAAGAAAGGGAAAAGAGAAAGGAGAAGAGAAAAGAGAAAGAGAAGAGAGGAAAGAGAAAGAGGAAAGAGAAAGAGAGAAAAGAGAAAGAGAGGAAAGAGAAGAGAGAAAGAGAAGAGAAAAAGAGAAGCGAGAAAAGACAGAGAAGAGAAAAGAGAAACAAAAGAGAAAAGAGAAGAGAAAAGAGAAGAAGAGAGAACTGCAAGAATTTCTCCTGCCTGATCCATGTTCACATCAATATCTCTCTCCCAAGAAAAGAACCAAGGAGCTGCTCCTTCCTTGTTTCACTGCTCTAAACCAAGGAAAAATCCTGATGCTGCTTGTGATAACGTGAACAAATCCCTGTGCTGGTTCATTCATGCCATGGTCTCGCTGCTCTGTGTCTGCTGTGATTTATTCTGTATTTAATAAAGGGATTTTTCTCATTGCCTTTGCAGTAATTGGTCAGCAGTAAGGATTATTGACAAATGTAGCAATTATCGACAAATAAAAAAAAAATTATTGACACAGGCAGCTTTGTAAACAGGCCCCTGTGCTGTGCACATAATGAAATGGCCTCCGCTGGCATTTAACAAGGGTAATGAATATTAATTGCAGCCAGGGCTGCTGATGGGCAGCTGCAGGCAGCAGGGCTGGCCTCTGTCGTGTTGGGGATGGCTCCTGCTGCCCAGGGCTCTTTGGGATGCTCCAGGTGCAGCTGGGCTGTCTCCATCCTCTTCCTCCTGACAGCCTGGCCCTGCCTGTGGCACGCAGTTAAACAGCTCCTGGTTTGTCCCAGTGTGCAGCTGCAGGGAGGCTGGAGGAGCAGAGCTGATCCTTCTTCCACAGCGAGGGAAAACCTCCTTCCAAGTGAAGAAAAATCTTCCACAGAGAAGGAAAACCTCCTGCCATAGTAAGGAAAAAACTCCTTCCAAGTGAGGGAAAACCTCCTTACATAGTGAAGAAAAATCTTCCACAGAGAAGGAAAACCTTTTTTCCATGGTAATGAAAAATCTCCTTCCAGAGAGAGAAAAAATTTCATTCCACAGCAAGGGAAAACCTCCTTCCAAGTGAAGAAAAATCTTCCACAGAGAAGAAAAACCTCCTTCCATAGTAAGGAAAAATCTCCTTCCAGAGAGAGGAAAAACTTCATTCCACAGCAAGGGAAAACCTCCTTCCACAGTGAAGAAAAATCTTGTACAAAGAGGGAAAACCTCCTTCCATTGTAAGGAAAAATCTCCTTCCAGAGAGAGGAAAAACCTCCTTCCGCAGAGAAGGAAAACCTCCTTCCATGGTGAGGGAAAGCCTTCCACAGTGAGGAAAAACCTCCTTCCAAGTGAAGAAAAGTCTTCCACAGAAGAAAAACCTCCTTCCAAGTGAGGGAAAAACTCCTTCCACAGTGAGGTAAAACCTTCTTCCACAGCAAGGAAAAACCTTCTTCCACAGCAATGGAAAACCTCCTTCCAAGTGAAGAAATATCTTCCACAGAGAAGAGAAACCTCCTTCCACAGTAAGGAAAAATCTCCTTCCAGAGAGGGGAAAAATTTCATTCCACAGTGAGGGAAAACCTCCTTCCACAGTGAAGAAAAATCTTCCACAAGGAAGGAAAACCTCCTTCCATAGTAAGGAAAAATCTCCTCCTACAGTGAAGGAAAACCTTCCACAGAGAGGGAAAACCTCTTTCCACAGTGAGGTGTGAGGTAAAACTTCCTTCCATGGTGAGGGAAACCTCCTTCCAAGTGAGGGGAAACCTCCTCTGCCTCACAAGATGAAGAAAATCATCATCTCACAGCCACCATGGTGTTGGTCATGAACCTTGTGGCTCCCTGGGCTGGATGTTCCCCTCTGGGATGTGATTCCAGCTGCCCTCTCCATCAAGGGGAGCTTTTTCCTGGCCACTTTTTGGCCCTCCAGCTCCAACTCGCTTTTCTCCTCACTGATCTTATGGAAAATCAAAATCCTCGTTTACTTCCCTGCAGTGGAGACTCTTGGAGGGTTTTTTTTTTTATCAGCTCCTCTTTAATCTGTCACTTTGTTTTATCTGGCAAAGACTAATTTTATATTCTTCCCTCGCTCTGCTCCTCTCCCCTTTGTCAGCAAGTCCTTTGTTGTTTTATTTTCTGAACTGGCGACTGCACCTCTCTCTTGCTGGGCTGCTGGAGGTCCTGGCTGAATGCTAATTCACCCCTTTGGATTTAAAAATTTAGAGGAGACACCTCATCCCCGCTGCTGAGACATTTCCCTGGGTGCAAATGAATTTATTTTCAATTTTCCTCAGGCAGATTACACCGTGCTTATGCTGACAGAATTATTTGACAGCATCCCCTGATATTTCAGCGTCTGGTAGAGAGAGAGAGAGCCCAGAAAAAAAATCCTGAGGATGTTTTGCAGTTTGTTTTCTCTTTAATCTGCTCTCTTTGTGGCTTTGAGAGCAGGGAATGGATTGTGCAGCTCCGTGGCCTTGATAACGTCACGGGAACGTCCGAATTATTTGATCCCAGCCCATTAAGTGGTGAGGGGAGACAGAGGGAAAATAACAGAGGGAGGCAGAGCAGTGATCCAAATAATTGTCTAAACGCCAACCCCAAGCCAAGCTCATCCTCTGTGCCAGGAATTAGGGAGATGGATGTTCCCAATAATGGGTTTTACCAGGGGTGGCGGTGGGGAAAAGGGATGAGCAAAGCATCGGTACATAAAATATCCCAAAGTTTGGGCAGGTTGCACTTCAAAGGCAGCCTTGCCTTCCCAAATTAATGGGCCTTGGCAGCTGCAGCTTGGGATGGATTGAACCCCTGGAGAGCTGGAGGGTTTTTCCTGCATGCTCTTCCCCTCAGCTTCGTTTTAAACATGGTTTTAATTATTTCCGTGGCTTGGGTGCCTCTTTTTGGGAACCAGCAGGAATCAGGGATTTATTTGTGGTGAGAAGAGCTTCCCCTCCACCGGTGCTGCAGATTCCTCTGGTTTGTCCCAATCCTCAGCATTTGGGAAGTTCTTGGGCTGTTCCACCTCTCCCAGTGCTCAGCCAGGTGTGAACGATTTCCCAAGGACGCAGACAAAGCAAATTAACTCCCAGCTCCTTCTCCAGGCACTCCATTTGTCCCACAAATACTCCCTGGTGTGCACGGAAGGAGTTTGATGAATGCAGAGGGGGGAAAAACGAGCTCAGCCGATGGAAAGGGCAGATTTTGTTGTGAGCAAGCCCCGAGGAGCCTGCAGCACCCTGGGGATGGATGTGTCACCTGTGGGTGACAGAGCTGAGCCAGGGACAGCAGCAGGGGAGGCTGGAGCAGTGCCCAGAGTGGCTGAGCTGGTTCCTTGCTCCAGGTTCTGTGGGATTGTGCTGGGATGTGGCCACAGCAAAAAGAAAATAAATGTTGAGGCAAAATGTGGCTGGTTCGTGCTGGTGTTATTTTGCACCAGCTGAAGTCACCCACTGGATTATTGGGAGTTTTTCTGAGAGAATTCGCCTGGAAAGTGCCAGATCCCACCTAAAAAGGCATTTTCTTCCTGCTGTTAAATAAACCTGGAAGGGACTGGAAAATGGCAAATCCACCCAAAGTCCTCAGGAATGGGTGCTTTTCTCATCCCAATAATAAAAGATTCTGATTTAGTGGTGACCAGAAGATTGGGATGTGGTGGTGACCAAAATATTTGGATTTAGTGATGACCAAGAGATTCTGATTCAGTGATGACTAAAAGATTCTGATTTACTGATGACCAAAAGGTTCTGATTTAGTGGTGGCCAAAGATTCAGATTCAGTGGTGACCAAAAGATTCTGATTTAGTGGTGGCCAAAGATTCAGATTCAGTCGTGACCAAAAGATTCTGATTTACTGATAACCAAAATATTCTGATTCAGTGGTGACCAAAGGCTTCCCTGCTGCTGAGGGAGGGAGTTAAACAACGAATAGAAGGGAACTAATGGAAGATCCAGGGTGGTGTTTTTCCCTCCTGGATTTTGATGCACATGAAATACTGATATTTCTGTGATGACAGAATTTCTGTCAGTGGGCTCTGGCAGCCTGGAAATCACATTTTCCCTCCTGTGGCGGCCTCAGAGCAGGAACTGTGCATGTCCCAGCCCGGGGGCTGAGGGCAGGGCCAGCTGTGGGGACTGATGCCACTTTCCCTTTGCAGTTTCCTGCTTTTTCAACTTCACCAGCCCGTCGGGGACCGTGCTGTCCCCCAACTACCCCGAGGAGTACGGGAGCAGCCTGCACTGCGTGTGGCTGATCATCGCCAACCCCGAGAGCCGCATCCACCTGGCCTTCAACGACTTCGACGTGGAGCCCCAGTTTGATTTCCTGGCTGTCAAGGACGGTGGCACAGCCGAGTCCCCCGTGCTGGGCACCTTCTCAGGGAGCCACATCCCCTCCTCGCTGACCAGCAGCGGCCACGTGGCCAGGCTGGAGTTCCAGACTGACCACTCCATGGAGAAGAGAGGGTTCAACATCACCTTCACCAGTGAGTGTGTGTTGGGTTTGAGTGGCAGGGAGGGATGGTGCATATAATATATATATATATATGATATTTTATATATATATAATATTATCTTTTATATTTTATTATATATATAATACAGTATATATT
>JAWWMS010000091.1:4591824-4603550 GCA_035048045.1 Chlorospingus semifuscus
TATATTATATATATAATACAGTATATATTATTGTATTATATATTATAATATATAATATATAATATTTTATATATTATAATATATATTATATATATTATACTTATATTATATATATAGAAATATATAATATCTATATTATATATAATCATAAAGTTAGCCATCTTGTCAGAAGCCTAACTTTATTATTATTATATGCTATATATTAATTATACTTTTATTACTTATGGTTATATTATTTTATGATTATATATTGTATAATTACTTTATGATTATATATTTTATATTAATTGTTACTTTATTATTATATGGTATATATTGTATAATCTTATATTTTATTATTTTATTATTATATATTAATTATTACTTTTTGATTATATATTATATAATATATCTTATATTTTTATTATTTTATGAATATATATTATATTACTTTTTGATTATATATTAATTATTATAATCTGGGCATCTCCTCCTCCTCCTCCTGGCACTGGGAAGGGGAAAAATTCAATTTTCCTCAATTTGAGGGTGCAACATCCTCATTTTGGAGACAGGGTGGGGGGAAAAAAGGATGCTGATTGTTCTCATTTCTCTTTCCCTCCTCTCCTCCTCCTTCTGGTTCTTGGGAGGGGAAAAATTCCATTTTCCTCAATTGCACCCTCAATTTGAGGACAAGTTGTGGGGGAAAAAAAGACGCTGATTGCTCTCTTTTCCTCTTCTCTTTTGTCCTCTCCTCCTCCTCCTGTCACTGGCAAGGGGAAAAATTCAATTTCCCTCAATTTGAGGGTGCAACATCCTCATTTTGGGGACAGGGTTGGGGGGGCAGTACAAAAAGTTGCTGATTCTCCTGTTTTCTCTCTCTCTCCCGCTGCTGGCAGCGTTCCGGCACAACGAGTGCCCGGACCCCGGCGTGCCGGTGAACGGGAAGCGCTTTGGGGACAGCCTGCAGCTGGGCAGCTCCGTGTCCTTCCTGTGTGACGAGGGCTTCATCCGCACCCACGGCGCCGAGAGCGTCACCTGCGTCCTGCAGGAGGGCAGCGTGGTGTGGGACAACGCCGTGCTGCGCTGCGAAGGTGAGCCCCAGCTCCTGCCTGCTGCCCGTGGGCTCCTGGGGTGCTTTGGGGTGGTTTTGGGTGGTTTGGGGTGGTTTGGGGTGGTAAAGATCCCATCTCGGCTCTTCCCGTGGATGCTGTTAGGAAAATCCATCCACAACTATCAAGGTTTGTGGCCAAAAAGGAGACAGAGGAGTCCTGGAACTTTATTCCAATCAAGGCAGAGGCCATGGGGCATTCCACTCAAAGTTTTGGAGAATGCAGCCTCCTTTTTCTCCCAATTTCCCAGCTGCATTTCCCTTCTCTCTTTGCCCATTGGCTGAGGTACCTGAGAGGTTCAGACTTTCTAGAACACCTGATCCCAAAGATTCCCCTCTAATGTACAACCCTCCCTTTTAATTTTTAATTCTTCCAGGATTTAGGGGTTTTTCCCCATTTCTGAGGGACTTGAGGTACGCCTGATACCAAAGATTCCCCTCTAATGTACAGCTCTCCCTTTTAATTTTAATTCTTACGGAATTTAGGGGTTTTTCCCCATTTCTGAGGTACTTGGGAGGTTCAGACTTCCCAGAACACCTGATCCCAAAGATTCCCCTCTAATGTACAACCCTCCCTTTTAATCTTTAATTCGTGTGGAATTTAGGTGTTTTTCCCATCAATTTTTCTGCACTGTGATGGTCAGCCCCAGCTCCTGCCTGCTGCCCATGAGGTGGTTTGGGGTGCTAAAGATCCCATCTCAGCTCTTCCAATGGGTGTTGTTAGGAAAATTCATCCACAAATATCAAAGTTTATGGCCAAAAAGGAGACAGAGGAGCCCTGGAACTTTATTCCAATAAAGAGAGAGGCCATGGGGCATTCCCCTGGGGTCTCTCCAGTTTTTGGAGGACCCAGCCTCCTTTTTATCCCAATTTCCCAGCTGCATTTCCCTTCTCTCTTTCTCCATTTCTGAGGTACTTGAGAGGTTCAGACTTCCCAAAAATTCCCCTCTAATGTACAGCTCTCCCTTTTACTTTTTAATTCTTAGGGAAATTAGGGATTTTTCCCCATTTCTAAGCTACTTGAGAGGTTCAGACTTCCCAGAACACCTGATCCCAAAGATTCCCCTCTAATGTACAGTCCTCCCTTTTAATTTTTAGTTCTTATGGAATTTAGGGGTTTTTCCCCATTTCCTCCTCCTCCTCCTCCTCTTCTCCTCTCCAGGTGAACATTCCTTCAGGGAAAGAAATTTTTGGGGGGAATTTTGCAGCCTTTTGGGGTCCAGAATTAGGGTTCTGCCTGTCAGGGTCTCACTCTCACATTCCACAGTGTCCAGACAACACCTTCCAGGATTTTCCACCCCTTTGGAAGGAGGAGTTTGCTGGGGAGGAAATTTCAGTTCAAATATTCCTGAGCTCTGTTTATTTTCCTTTTTTTTTTTTTTGTGTGGAATGAACACTGGGGAATATTTTTATTGTGGTTTTTTGATGATTTGATGATCAGTTCTTGTTACAGCCGGTGTTTTTCTAATAACAATAACAATAATAATAATAATAATAAAAGGTTCTGGTTTGGTGATGCCTCAAAGCTTCCCTGCTGCACCTGTCAGGGAGGGAATGAAACAAAAAGGAATGGAAAATCCAGGATGATGTTTTCCCATCCTGGTTTTTGATCCATGTAAAATATCTGATATCTATGTCATGACAGAAGTTCTCTCAATGGGCTCTGGCAGCTGAGAGACAAAAATTCTGCATTTCCATCTCCTGGCCACAACAGCCAACCCTGCCATGGGGGCAGCTGGGCTGAATTAAAGGCTTTAATTCAGATTTCAAAGCTTTTTTAAGACTTTCAAGCCTCTGCTCTGGAAAAGAGAAGTGAAGAAGGAGCTCATTAGGACTGAAAATCTTCCTGTGCCCTGTGTTCTCAGGGAAGTGATGCTCTGCTCTGGTATTTGCAGCAATTTGAATAACAAGTGCTGAGCTCTTGAGAAGCAGCCCTGGAATATTGAGAAATAATTGGAGTAATTGGCCCTGCATTGCCTGAGCAGCAGGAATTGCACAGTCCTGGCCATTGTCTTTGGGACTGAAGGAAGGAATCAATTGTTTTCAACAGCTTTTATAGAATAAAAAGCTGGACTTTTTGTATTCTTAAATAATTTTGCCCCTGTCAAAATGTAGGTTTAATTCAGGCCTCCTGTTCCTTTCAAAGCACAAGCCTTGAAATTTACATTTTTTTAAGTATAGAAGGGAAACATTCATTAAATAATACACTTCTAATCAACTTTTATATGTGATAACCTTCTGCCTTCTCCTCCTGATCACTCTGGTGGTTTCTTTGACTCACCCTTCAGTCTGGACCTTTTAATTACCCTTTTTAAGCAAGGAGAAAAGCTCAGAGATCTAAAATCCCGGAAAAATAAATTAATGGGAATGAAGGAGACAGAGAAAAGGGTGAAAATCCTGACAGGAGACCAAGCACAGCTTTGGGGCAGAAAGGAAAAAATAATTGCTTTGGAGCCAGCTGAGATTGAATGACTTTGATCTGCCACCCTTGAGAGCAGCAGGGGAGATTTGGGGCTGGGATTGGCACAATTTGGGGTGGCACAAGGGCATGGTGACATTGGGATTGACACATTTTGGGGTGGCACAGGGACACAGTGACATTGGGGCTGGCACATTTTGGGGTGGCACAAGGGCACGGTGATATTGGGATTGGCACATTTTGGGGTGGCACAGGACCATGGTGACATTGGGGCTGGCACATTTTGGGGTGGCACAGTGACATTGGGATTGGCACATTTTGGGGTGGCATAGGGACGCAGTGACATTGGGATTGTCACATTTTGGGGTGGCACAGGACCATGGTGACATTGGGGCTGGCACATTTTGGAGTGGCACAGGGACATGGAGATTGGCACATTTTGGGTTGGCACTGTGACATTGGGGCTGGCACATTTTGGGGTGGCACAGGGGCATGGTGACATTGGGATTGTCACATTTTGGGGTGGCACAGGACCATGGTGACATTGGGGCTGGCACATTTTGGGGTGGCACAGGGGCATGGTGACATTGGGATTGGCACATTTTGGGGTGGCACAAGGGCATGGTGACATTGGGGCTTGGACTGGCACATTTTGGGGTGGCACAGTGACATTGAGATTGTCACATTTTGGGGTGGCACAGGGACACAGTGACATTGGGATTGGCACATTTTGAGGTGGCACAGTGACATTGGGGCTGGCACATTTTGGGGTGGCACAGGGACACGGTGACATTGGGGTGACTCCTTAGAGGACAAACCTGGCAGTTTATGGGATTTTTGTCCCTCTGTCCTCTCAGACCCGGTGTCCTTTTCCCAGAAAATGCCAAGAATTGCCTGCAGCTCCTGCTGGTGGCACTGGGGACCACGGGGTGGATTTAATGCCCTGCTCTGGTGACTTCCCTGGTGGCAGCAAAGCCATGACTCAATTAGCAGGGCTGGGAGGGATTTTTCTGGCACCTGAAATGCCAAGTGACCTTGCAGTGTCCTCTGCTTTTATATCCAATCATTATTTTACACCCCGAGCAGGGCCCAAGGTCAGCCCTGCTGGCTCCCAGGGGGGCACTGTCTGCACTTGGAGCTGAAACTGCAATTTCTGAGCAGTAAATGTTGGTTTTCCATCTGGCTCTGGTGATTTTTAACTCGTGGTGGGGACAGAAATGCAGGGACGGGGTTTCAAAAGTGGGGACATCTCATGGTGCTGCAGCTCTGTCACAATTTTCACCCCAATTTTAAAGATGTGTTTGGAGGTGGATGAGCCTGAAGGTCTTTTCCAGCCTGGATAATTGTGTGCTTTGTGTCCTTTTTGTGTCCCCAGCACCCTGTGGGGGCCACCTGACGTCACCCAGTGGCACCATCCTGTCCCCAGGCTGGCCTGGCTTCTACAAGGACTCGCTGAGCTGTGCCTGGGTCATCGAGGCCCAGCCTGGCTACCCCATCAAGATCACCTTTGACAGGTGCTCACCACCAGATTCCCTGGTTCTGCCCCCAAATTCCCTGCTCTGCCCCCAGATTCCCTGGTTCTGCCCCAAATTCCCCAAATTCCCTGGCTCTGTCCCCAGATTCTCTGGTTCTGCCCTCAAATTCCCTGCTCTGCTCCAAATTCCCTGCTGTGCTCCAAATTCCCTGGTTCTGCCCCCAAATTCCCTGCTCTGACCCCAAATTCCCTGTATTTTCGTGTGAGGTGCCCCCAGTGAGACACTCAGGCAGAAGAAAGGACCCAGACCTGCCCCTTTTGGTGGTTCCAGGAGGGAATGAGGAGAAGGGAGCAGTGCTGGGGTTTCATTTTCCTCCTGTCCCTCCCAGGTTCAAGACAGAGGTGAATTACGACACCCTGGAGGTGAGGGATGGCCGCTCCTACTCCTCTCCCCTGATTGGGGTCTATGATGGCACCCAGGTGCCCCAGTTCCTGATCAGCACCAGCAACCACCTCTACCTCCTGTTCACCACGGACAAGAGCCACTCCGACATCGGCTTCCAGATCAGATATGAAAGTAAGGGCCCCTTGTTCATGGAATTCCCTGCAATTAATTCCCTGCAATTCCCTGCAATTCCCAATCTCCAGCAGCACCACGGCCTCCTCAGGGCACCCTGGGTTTTGTTTTCCCTGTGCCAGGCAGCTCACACTGCTCAAGGGAGGTGCTGCCAGTGGAGGAGCAGTTTCTGCTTTTCCTGGCATCCCAGACTGGTTTGGCCTCCCCTTCCTTGGGGCAATTCCCTCTCTCCATCCCCTCATTTCAGGGATTTTCCTCTCTACATCCTCTGACTTCTGGGATTTTCCTCTCTCTGTTTCCTCCTCTCACTTTGGGGATTTTCCTCTCTCCATTTCCTCCCCTTCCTTGGGGGAATTCCTTCTCTCCATCCCCTCATTTCAGAGATTTCCCTCTCTCCCTTTCCTCTTCTCACTTTGAGCATTTCCCTCTCTCCATCCCCTCACTTGGAGGATTTCCCTCTCTCCCTTTCCTCCTCTCACTTTGAGGGTTTCCCTCTCTTTATTCTCTCACTTTTGGGATTTTCCTCTCTCCATCCCCGCACTTGGAGGATTTCCCTCTCTCCATCCCCTCATTTCAGGGATTTCTTTCTCTCCCTTTCCTCCTCTCACTTTGAGGGTTTCCCTCTCTTTATCCTCTCACTTTTGGGATTTTCCTCTCTCCATCCCCTCACTTGGAGGATTTCCCTATCTCCCTCCCCTCATTTCAGGAATTTTCCTCTCTCCATCCCCTCCCATGAGGAATTCCCTCTCTCCCTTCCACCCTCTGACCTTGGGGACAACCACCAACACTTGGGTCAATCCCGTGGGTGGGCTGAGCTTTCCCTGAGCCCCTCAGTGCCCACCTGAGTGCTGTGCCCTGCTCTGTGTGCCCAGCTGTGAAGCTGCAGTCTGACCACTGCCTGGACCCGGGCATCCCAGTGAACGGGCAGCGCCACGGCAACGATTTCTACGTGGGAGCCCTGGTGACATTCAGCTGTGACCCTGGCTACACCCTGAGTGACACTGAGGCCCTGGAGTGTGAGCCCAACTTCCAGTGGAGCCGGCCCCTGCCCAGCTGTGAGGGTGAGGAAACTGATTCAGGATGTTCTTGGGGTTGGGAGGCAGAGCTGAGCTCACAGGGTGGGAGTATCCAGAGGTGGAGCCCACAGTGGTTCCAGCTGCTGGAAACCTTCCCATGCATACCCACTGCCAAAACAGCAGCTGGAAAGCTCCCAGTGGCATTAAATCCATGGGTTTTGTTGGATTTTGGTGGGTCTGTCCATGGATTTTGTTGGATTTTCCTCTTTTGGTTGGATCCCACAGGGATGGTGGTTCCAGCTGCTGGAAACCCTGGAAACCCTTCCCCTGCAGACCCACTACCAAAACAGCAGCTGAAAAGCTCCAAGTGGCATTAAATCCATGGGTTTTGGTGGGCCTGTCCATGCATTTTGTTGGATTTTGACCAACAAAACCCAATTTGGGTTGATTGGATTTGGGTGCATCAGTCTCCTTCGGATTTTCCTCTTTTTGTTGGGTCCCACAGGGATGGTGGTTCCACCTGCAGACCCATTGCCAAAGCAGCAGCTGGAAAGCTCCCAGTGGTGTTTAATCCATGGGTTTTGTTGGATTTTGGTGGGTCTGTCCATGGATTTTGTTGGATTTTGTCATTTGGGTTGATTGGATTTGGGTCAATCATTCTCTTTTGTTGGATTTTCCTCTTTTTGTTGGTTCCACCTGCTGGAATCCCTTCCCCTGCACACCCACTGCCAAAGGAGCAGCTGGAGAGCTCCCAGTTCCATGTTTAATCCATGGGTTTTATTGGATTTTGGGGATCTAACCATGTATTTTGTTGGATTTTGACCAATAAAACCCAATTTGGGTTGATTGGATTTGGGTCGATAATTCTCTTTTGTTGGATTTTCCTGGGTTGGGTTTTGCTTTTACTTTTTCCTCGCAGCTTGTGAAAGATTCTGGATTATTGAACTCTTTCTCTCCTATTTTTTTGTGTTTTTAGCTCTCTGTGGGGGCTACATCCGTGGCTCCAGTGGCACCATCCTCTCCCCAGGCTTCCCTGATTTTTATCCCAACAACTTGAACTGCACGTGGACCATAGAAACATCCCATGGCAAAGGTGAGGAGAGGACTGAGGCAGTGGGAGAGAAACTTTTCCCTGTGGGATCCACGAGTTCCTCTCAGGAATGATGATTCCATTGTCCCTGGACAAAATCCAGAGGGTTTTGATGTCACCTCTTCATCCTTTTAAAGGGAAAATTCTTATCAAGCAGAGCTTTGTGTTATCTCCTGTTCCAGACCTTTGTGGCCCCATCCTGAAAGTCAGGATGTGGATGCAGATATCCTGACACCATTCCCTGTCCCAGGGAGGGATCTGCTTCTCCTGAGGGATATATGGAGATGCTCAGCTCCTCCCCTCCAAGGTTTTTTGGGAATATCTCCCACATGGCCACCACACGAGTCCTGGAATTGCCCCAACTGCTCCAACAATTATTTTCTTGTGACACTTTATGGACTCCCAGGCTGTGCAAGTGGAGTTTAAAAGCAGTTTAATTTTAAAGGTATTTAAATGCCTAAAGAGAGACCATTATTTTTAATCTCACTGCTTCAAAGTGATTTCTTTTCTCCTCTAATTTGTTTTGCTGTTTCTTCTGCAGAGAATGGGGGGAGGAAAAAAAAAAAGCCCAACTTTGTGTTTGCAGAGATGTTTTGTGCCACAGTAAATTGCAGACCAGAGCAAAGGTTTAATTGGTCACAAATCCTTAAAAATGAGTTTATAATTAGCCCTTTTTGCTGTAGTTCCACAACCCTTCGGTGCTGGAGGAGCCTTGTGCCCTCTGCTTGGAGTTTTTACTTTAAAAAACTTGGAATTTGGACATGTTCTCCAGGATAACTGAATTATTCTTGTGCTGATTCCAGAGGGGTGATGTTATTTGTGTTCCTTAAGCTGGGTTTGCTAAAACTGAGGGTTTAAATTTGCTGTCAGAGGAGAATAAAGTAATTTTGCATTCCCCACATCCCCGTTTTCAGGTCAGATCTATTTCTGTTTTGTGCTTCTGGTAGAAATAACAAAACAATTTGGAAACTCTTGGAAGTTTCCTGCTTTTGTGGAATTTTGCAGACTAAAAATGTTCTCCACAGAATGAATATAAAGAAAGAATTATCAAGGTCAGTCCTAAGCTTTGGGTCATAAAAATCCTTTGGGGACAATAAAGGGCAGTGAGGGATAAATTGTGGGATGATCCCACAATTCTTTCATTCCCAATCCCATGGGAAAAGCTCCTTGTTGGTTTCCAGCCTCTCTGACCTTCACTTCTTGGAAGGGAAGAGCTCCAGGTGAGCAGCAAAGCTCCAGGAAGAACTTGGAGAGGGCCAGGGATAAATAAATGGAATATTCAGCTGGAATTTGATGCTGTAGGGTTGCGTATTGGATCTCCAGAGCTTTCCCTGATCTCCAGAAATTAATAGGGAATGTGCAGCAAGGAGGAGAATCTTCCTCTGGGCTTTCTTTGCAAGTTTCCTGCTGTTTCTTTGGAATGCTGTGTTTTGGGAATGGTGGCATGCAGAGCCAGGGAATTATTGGGAATTATTTGGGTTATTGGGTTAATTATTATTTTATAATTATAATTATTTGGGAATTGTTGGGTTAAATGAAATAACCTGGTCAAACCAAGCAGGGATCTCTCCCAGATTCCATCCTGGGGTTTCCTGGAGGGTTCTGAGCAGGATCAGTCCCAATCCCACACGAGCAGAGGCTCGGGAGCCTGCCCTGAGCTGGGAGATTGGCATGGAAAAATCCATCTAAATGCAAAAAGGCTTTTTATTGCTTGGCATCTCCCTGCCTTGTTAAGTCGGTGTGACAATGCTGTGACAGAGTTCCTGAGCTCACATCCTGCCTGGCTCCTGCTCTCGCTGCTGTTTTTTGTTGATTTTTTTTTTGTATTATTTTATTTCCAAGCTGGAATTATTTTCCAGAGAATGAGTGTTTCTAATGGTGTTTGAATTCCAGCATGAAAAATCACCTCGCTGGAGGCTCCTGCAGGAGCCTGAAGTGCTTCCCATTGTGTGTCTGGAGGTGTGAAGGGGACTTTAAGTAATCCATTACTCCTCTCTGGCTCATTTACAAATGCAGCAAGGTCACAGCCTTCTCCCCAAATGTTTCAAATCGTTCAAATTGAGTTTGGGAGGAAGAGGCAAAATAGTTGTGCAGTGTTTGGCTGGCATTTCTGTGGCTGGAGCTGATGTGGGGTTTGTTTTGGGCAAGAAAAGGTGAATAAAAGTAGGGTTTAGGGGAAGGTGTCTCCTCCCATGGGACAGCCCTCCCATATTCCCTTATTTGGGTTTAGCTCCTCCCACATTCCCTTATTTGGGTTTCAGTTCTGCCCATATTTCCTTAATTGGGTTTAGCCCCTCCCACATGTCCTTATTTGGGTTAAGCCCTTCCCACATTTCCTTATTTGGGTTTAGCCCCTCCCACATTCCCTTATTTGGGTTTTAGTCCTGCCCATATTTCCTTATTTGGGTTTAGCCCCTCCCTCATGTCCTTATTTGGGTTAAGCCCTTCCCGCGTTTCCTTATTTGGGTTAAGCCCTGCCCACATTCCCTTATTTGGATTTCATCCCTCCCACATTGCCTTATTTGAGTTTTAGCCCTGCCCACATCTCCTTATTTGGGTTTAGTCCCTCCCACACTCCCTTATTTGGGTTTAGCCCTGCCCACATGTCCTTATTTGGGTTTAGCCCAGCCCATATTCCCTTTTTGGGTCTTAGCCGCTCCCACATTTCCTTATTTGGGTTTTAGCCCTGCCCACATGCCCTTATTTGTGTTTTGCCCCTCCCACATTTCCTTATATGGGTTTAGTCACGCCCACATTCCCTTATTTGGGTTTAGCCCTGCCCACATGTCCTTATTTGGGTTTAGCCCTGCCCACATGTCCTTATTTGGGTTTAGCCATGCCCACATATCCTTATTTGGTTTTAGCCACACCCACATGTCCTTATTTGGGTTTTAGCCACACCCACATGTCCTTATTTGGGTTTTAGCCCTCCCACATTTCCTTATTTGGTTTCAGCCATGCCCACATGTCCTTATTTGTGTTTTGCCCCTCCCACATTTCCTTATTTGGTTTCAGCCCTGCCCACATGTCCTTATTTGGGTTTTAGCCCTACCCACATTCCCTTATTTGGGATTGGCCCCTCCCACATCTCCTTTTTTTTTATTATTTAGCCCCTCCCACATTCCCTTATTTGGGTTTAGCCCCTCACACATTTCCTTATTTGGGTTTTAGCCACACCCACATGTCCTTATTTGGGTTTTAGCCATGCCCACATGTCCTTATTTGGGTTTTAGCCACGCCCACACACAGGAGGATGGACTAAAACAATTTTTAAGGTCATTTCCCACCCAAATCGTTCCATGATTCTCTGGTTCAGCCCATCATGGGAAGGTCCTTGCAGCTGCACCTCTGACACACTTCTGGGAAAGCCTCCCTGCCCTTGAGGCTGGGATTCAATCCTGGTTTTCCAGGCAGGAATTCCTTCTGGAACACGCTCATTTTTGAGCTTTCCCAGCTCCAGCCTCGCTGCTCTCCGTTTAAAAGTCACTTTTAGAATAAAAGGCTCCCCTGGGCTGCTCCCTCAGCTGCTGCTCTGTCTCTGGGGCAAGTTTGTGTCACCCTGACAAGGACACAGGAATCCAACATTTCCAGAGCCTGGCCCTGCTCCCACACCCCAGATTTAGGGTTTTTATTGATTTCATTTCCACCAGACCCAAATCCACAATTCCAGTGTGATTTTCCCCCTGCCCTCGGTGGGGAGCAGGGGTTGGGCACTGGGATGACTCCACCTGTGGTTTCCCCTCTCCCTGCAGGTGTGTTCTTCACCTTCCACACGTTCCACCTGGAGAACGGGCACGACTACCTGCTGATCACGGAGAACTCCAGCTTTGCCCAGCCCCTGCAGCAGCTGACGGGCTCGCGGCTGCCGGCCCCGCTCAGCGCAGGGCTCTTCGGCAACTTCTCGGCCCAGATCCGCCTCATCTCCGACTTCTCCATGTCCTACGAGGGCTTCAACATCACCTTCTCAGGTGACAGCAGCTGCCCGAGCCTTCCCTCTGTGCCTCCCTTCCCTCTGTGCCTCCCTTCCTTCTGTCCCTTCTTTTCTTTCAGATCGGAAGAGCGT
>JAWWMS010000091.1:4643014-4654962 GCA_035048045.1 Chlorospingus semifuscus
AGGAAAGGAAAGGAAAGGAAAGGAAAGGAAAGGAAAGGAAAGGAAAGGAAAGGAAAGGAAAGGAAAGGAAAGGAAGACATGAAAAAGGAAAGGAAAGGAGAAAGGAAGAAGGGAAGGGGAGCTCATTACTCCATACGAGGTGTCACAGGTTGTTAGCTGGGTTTGCAGCAGGATATTCCCAGCTGTCAATGTGGGGATGGAAATGAGCTGTCCCTGGAGAATCCAAAGGAAACAGAATTTCCCCACCAGAGTCTGAGGTGGCAGCTGGCAAACGGGAGCGGGGTAGAACACAAAGCTGTTCCCATCCCTGCAGCCCCCAGCACAGCCCCTTCCCCACTCCCTGAGCTCCCACCTCCCTTCTCCCCACAGCCGTGGGTCTCTCCAGCTGCCCGGAGCCCGCAGTTCCCGGCAATGGGCTGAAGATCGGCGAGCGCTACCTGGTGAACGACGTGGTGTCCTTCCAGTGCGAGCCCGGCTACGCCCTGCAGGTACAGCCCCAGCCCCAGCTCCCTGCTTCTGCAGACCCTGCACTGCCTCACGGTGGGACTCTGAACTCCTTATAAAGTGTTTTAGCAAGTTCTGCTCACGGCTCAGTCCCACAAACAATCCTTTCCCTCTCGTCAGTCCCACAGAACAATCCTTTTCCTCTCCTCAGACACACAGAACAATCCTTTTCCTCTCCTCAAGCACACAGAACAATCTTTTTCCTCTCCTCAGTCCCACAATCCTTTCCCAGCCCCAGAACCAAGGATGCTGCTGCAGCTTCAGCCCCAAAAGTGCAAACAGCAGGGAGTGGAGGGGAACAAACTGGGAGGGTGGGACTGCATCACCTGCAGCTGGAATTGGACACTGAACCCCATATGGAAATGGACCAAAACTTATAAAATGAGAAAACTCATGACTCAGGATCCGTATTTGGTCCATCTTGGGTGTAGCCACAGCCTTGTGCTGCCCAAGGTGTCTCCTGTAAAGACCTTTTAATAAATCCCTCCTTTATTCCTGTAACTCTGTTCCAGGTCTTTGAGCATCACCAGAAGGATTCCTGCTTTTCTGAGTTCTCTTTATTCTTTACACATCTATTTGTAGCTCTGTGGTTGTATTTGTGGCCAGGGCCAGAACTTTTCCCTGCCTTTTCCTGAGGCAGAAAGACAAAACACAGAGCTCCAGAGTGGGGGTCCCAGGTTCCTGTCCTTCCTTGGCTGTTCCAAGGTTGAAACTGGCTCTTGGAGACACATTTTCATCAATAAAGTTTAGTCCCTGAGGGAGAGGACTCAGAGGTGGTTGAATTACCTCACTGTTTATGTCTGTAATTGATGATTTTTGTCAGTTATGCTAATTTGCTAAATTTGTAGAACTGTATTCACCCCCCCCCTTAGAAGAGTGAGCATTTTATGGACATTTTTCCATATCTTCCTCCAATAAAGACCAGCCTTTAGCTGACTTCCTACACTAATATAATCTCCAAAGATAATCCCCAAGTGTGAAAGATCATCTCCAAATCAAGTTGTTTCATTCCTACATTCTTTAGGGCATCACTTTTTCTGCTACCCCAGATGCAACAGGCATCTCCCTCTGGATCAGATCCATCTTGCAGGGAATTTTTTCCTGCCAGGACAGGGAGGGGCTCTCCCCTTTGTTTTCCATCCACCTCCCAAGCCCCTGTTTTGTTTTCCATCCCTGCAGGGCCACTCTCACATCTCCTGCATGCCGGGCACGGTGCGCCGCTGGAATTACCCTCCACCCCTCTGCATTGGTAAGGAATCAACTTCTTTCTACCTGGCTGATATTTATAACACTTCCCTAAAATAAAACAAGGCTAAAGAGCTGATTTAGAGAAATTCAGGTTGGTTCTGCAAGTGTGATGAGAGAGTGTAGGGAAAACATTGAGTTGCCAGGGAAATTGTGCCCGAGAAGTCCCCGTGGGCTGCCTGGAGTGCTTTGTTTGGGATGTTACAGATGTGGCTCTAGCACAAAATGTGAAACACAGAATTATCCCCCGTTCAGAAGGGAAAACCTCCAATTTCCTCGTGCTGGAAGCAGGTTGGTTTTATGGCTGGAGGATTTTTTTTTTCCATCTGGAGCGTGGTTTGTTTTTGTGGGATGTGTCTGATACCACCAAAGCTGCTCCTTTCACTGGGGCCTGGTCTCTCCCAGGATCCCAACTTGCTGTGCCCACTCTGCTGTCCACAGGTCACTTGTCCAGGTCACTGTTTACCCTCAGATCTGTTCAGATGTTGAGACCTGGACATTCCATTTTCCCTGAGGAAGAGGCCTGGAGGTGATTGGAACTTGCAGGAGGTTTTTAAAAATTATTTTCAGTCATTTGCTTTTAGCAAATGTAGATGTTTAATATTCATATTGCACATTTTGCAGCTCTGAGAGAGACATTTATGCATTTAATAGCTTTAGTTAACAGTTATTTTGGGCTCCTGCTGTTCCAGCTTACATCATTTGGCTTTAAAGTAATTATAAGAGCCAACAGTTCTTTTATCTGATGATCTGCAGGCCAGGAATAAATGGAGAGATATTTCCAGGAGAATGACTGAGCTAAAGAGCCCACTCCCCTGGGAGCTGCTCTGAATGGAAGCAGAAGTCCTTGGGCTCAGCTGGGAGATCCCAGCATGGAGGAGGATCCCAAAAGCTGCCAAACCACAAGTTTGGTTCTTTGAATCAGCACCAGCCTCCCAACCCAGCAGCATTTTGGCTGTGCCTGTATTTTCCCCTCCTTGGGAAAGGTCAGGCAGCTGCAGAGAGGGAGAAACACATCTGGAGCCACTCCTGGAGGAGTGAGCGTCACCTTTGTGGATGTGACAGTGCTGGGGCTCTGCCCTGTGTCCACCAGAGCTCCTGCTCCAAGCACAGTTTGATTTTCTCCTGGCCTGCTTCCTCCAGCTGCTGGGCACCTAAATAATTCAGCAGCAGTTCTATTAAAGAGCCATTAGGAGGAAAAAGAAAGAGGAATCTTCTGGGAGAAACCTCGTTAGGAACAGGTCTGGGCTAATGAGATATTGGACAAAGAGCCTGTGCCTGGCTGTCACAGCGAGTTAGAGAACACCTGGCTGGATTCAGCTGGGTGCTGCTGCTGGGACCACGTGGAGGTCATCCAGATAAGCGTGAGGAGGTGCTGTCAGTGCTTCAATTTCATGTGATGCCTTTTGTAAACATATTTTTGTGCTGTCGTGGCTGGCAGTCGGCTGCAGGCAGCGAGCAAACACTCCGTGCTGGATTTATCAGTGACAGACTGCCCAGAGATTGGCAGGGGAAAGGAGAGGCTGTAACTGGGGTCAGAGTAGCATCACTCAGCTTCTTCACAGTCGTTCTTTGAGCTGGTGAAGGTGTCAAGCAAGTGCTGGTGCCTGGTTTGATGCAATGTCTGTGGGCAGAGCAGGTGTCCATCCCCTCTGTCACTGCTCACATCTGGCTCTCCCTCTCTGGTGGCCCAAACTGGATCCCTGGGCTCAGTCTTCATCTCCTAAGGGCAGGAGAAAGGCCCATCCATTCTGATGTGGCCCTGGAAACTTGGTGCTGGTTCCTTTTTCTCAGCTGAGTCTTTAATTCCTTGATTTGCCATGACCCTCACCCAGACAAGCCCCTCAGGGCTTCTGTGACTGGATCCTGACCATGACCCCTGTTGTTCTTCCAGCCCAGTGTGGAGGAACAGCAGAAGAGATGGAAGGAGTGCTCCTGAGCCCAGGATTCCCAGGAAATTACCCCAGCAACCTGGACTGCACGTGGAGGATCCTGCTGCCTGTGGGGTTTGGTGAGAGAGATGGGTTTGGGTGGGTGCTATCACAGAAGAGGGGGTGAAAAATCAGAGAATCCCTGACTGGTTTGGGTTGGGAAGAACCTCAAGATCATCTCATTCCACCCCCTGCCAGGGGAACTATCCCAGGGTGCTCCAAGCCCCATCCAACCTGGTCTGGGACCCTCCCAGGGATCCAGGGGCAGCCACAGCTTCTCTGAGCACCTGTGCCAGGACCTCCCCACCCTCCCAGGCAGGAATTCCTTCCTAAGCTCCACTCCAAAGCTCCTCTGAGTCAGTTTGGAGGCACTCTGTGTCCCCAGGGCAGTTAAAGTCCTGCTGAGTGCCCAGGGTGTCCTGGGCTCTGCGGGTGGGAAGTGCTGGGGCTGGAGCTGGGGTTGGAGCTGGGGTTGGTATTGGGATTGAAACGAGGGTTAGAGCTGGGGTTGGTGCTGATGTTGGGGTTGGAGCTGAGTTTAAAGCTGGGGTTGGAGGTGACGTTGGGGTTGGGATTGGAGCTGGGGTTGGAGCCGGGGTTGGGATTGGAGCTGGTGTTGGTGTTGGGATTGAAACCAGGGTTAGAGCTGGGGTTGGTGCTGATGTTGGGGTTGGAACTGGGTTTAAAGCTGGGGTTGGGGCAGGGATTGGTGCTGATGTTGGGGTTGGTGTTGATGTTGGAAGCTGGGGTTGGGGCCAGCGTTGGTGGCAATATTGGGGTTGGTGCTGCTGTAGGTGCTGGGGCTGGAGCTGGGTTTGGTATTGGGATTGGAACCAGGGTTGATGCTGGTGTTGGAGCTGGCTTAAAGCTGGGGTTGGAGCTGGGTTTGGTATTGGGGTTGGAGCTGAGGTTGTTGCTGATGTTGGGGTTGGAGCTGGGGTTAATGCTGATGTAGATGCTGGGGTTGGAGCTGGGTTTGGTATTAGGATTGGAGCTGGGGTTGGTGCTGATGTTGGTGCTGCTGTTGGAGCTGGTGCAAAATCTCAGCTGCAATTTCAGAGCCCAACTCCTCCTTCCCCCTCTGCAGGTGCCCACATCCAGTTCCTGAACTTCTCCACGGAGCCCAACCACGACTTTGTGGAGATCCGGAACGGGCCCTACGACACCAGCAGCGTCATCGGGCGCTTCAGCGGCGCCGAGCTGCCCGGCTCGCTGCTCTCCACCTCCCACGAGACCACCGTCTACTTCCACAGCGACCACTCCCAGAACAAACCCGGCTTCAAGCTGGAGTACCAAGGTCAGCTGGGACAGCCCTGCCTCGGGGGTGGCGGTTCTTGAGTTGACTCCGTGGCTGTTGAGTTAAATCAGTGGTTGATGAGTTAATTCAGTGGTTATTGAGTTAATTCTGTGGTTGTTAATTCCATGGTTGCTGAGTTAATTCAGTAGTTGTTGAGTTGACTCCATGGTTGTTGAGTTAATTCCGTTAATTCTGTGGTTGTTGAGTCAATTCCATTGTTGTTAACGTCATGGTTGTTGAGTTGAATTAATTCCGTGGTTGTTGAGTTGATTTAATTCTGTGGTTGTTGAGTTGAGTTAACTCGGTGATTGTTGAGTTAACTCCTTGGTTGTTGAGTTAATTCCATGGTTATTGGGTTAATTCCATGGTTGTTGATTTAATTCCATGATTGTTGAGTTAATTCAGTGGTTATTGAGCTAACTCTATAGTTGTTGAGTTAACTCCATGGTTTCTGAGGTAATTCCGTGATTGTTGAGTTAATTCCGTTAATTCTGTGGTTGTTGAGTCAATTCTGTGGTTGTTGAGTTAACTCCGTGGTTGCTGAATTAACTCTGTGGTTGCTGAATTAACTCCATGGTTGCTGAGTTAACTCTGTGGTTGAGTTAACTCCATGCTTGTTGGGTTAACTCCATGCTTGTTGGGTTAACTGCATGGTTGCTGAGTTAATTCTGTGGTTATTGAGTTTATTCAGTGGTTGTTGAGTTAACTCCTTGGTTGCTGAGTTAACTCCATGGTTGTTGACTCCAAACCTCCCTGGGCACCCCCTTCCAACCCTTTCCATGGCGAAATCCCTCCTGAACTCCATCCTGCCCCTCCCCTGGCACAGCTTGAGGCCGTTTCTCCTTGCCCTGTCCCTTTTTCCCTGAGAAATAAAACACAAACACAAATTCCCCCTGTGTTTCCCCAGCCTACGAGCTGCAGGAATGCCCCGACCCGGAGCCCTTTGCCAACGGCGTGGTGAGAGGAGCTGGCTACAACGTTGGCCAGTCCATCTCCTTCGAGTGCCTGCCTGGCTACCAGCTCATCGGGCACCCCGTGCTCACCTGCCAGCACGGCACCAACAGGAACTGGGACCACCCCCTGCCCAGGTGTGAAGGTACGGCCTGGGCTCACCTGGGCACCTTGGGATGGGCTGGGAGCAAAGGTGTGGCTGGGAATGGGCTCTTGGAGGGATCCATGAGGTGTTTTGGTGAATATTTGGGGTGTTTTGGCAGCTTCTGATGGGGGTCTTGGGGAGTCTTGAGCACCAACAGGAACTGGGATCACTCCCTGCCCAGGTGTGAAGGTACAGCCTGGGCTCACCTGGGCACAGTGCTTCAGCTCTGTGGGATGGGCTGGGATTGCTCTGGGAGCAAAGACATGGCTGGGAATGAGTTCTTGGAGGGAATTGTGGTCTCCATGAGGTATTTTGGTGAATATTTGGGGTGTTTTGGGGGGTTTGAGTCTTGGGGTGTGGGTGAGGAGACTCTGTGTCTCACCTTCCTGCTGGAGCTGTTCTTTCTGTGTGGCACAGTCCAGGGGCCTTGGAGTGATAATTCCTTGCTGCTTTATTCCCTCAACAACATCCAGCTTCCATTGGTCTAGCTCTGATAAATAAAAATAATCACTGATAAAAGAGCCTGGCAGCTCTGAGGACTCTGTGTGTGTCCCTGTCTGTCTCCTTCATGGGCATCTCCAAAATGATCCAGGTGGGAGATCCTCAGGAATCTTCCAAGGTGTTTGTTTTCTTTCTGAAAACTGTGCTCAGAGGACTCTGCAGGCTGAAGATTCACAATCCAGGCATCCAAACTCATCCAAATTCTCATTTCCAACTCCCTCATGGCTGTTTCAGCCTTTCACCCCTCGGGCTGCTGGCCGGAATTCTGTGGGATTTACTTCCAGAAGGGTTTCAGGTGAACCTTTGAGAAGTTCAGACCTGCTTATTGGAGATTTCCCAGCCCATTTCCCAGGAGCACTGACCTTTATGCCAGCTCTGGCTCTGCAGGAGCTGTGCAAGGAGGGAGAGAGGTGATATTTGCCCTCTTGTAAGTCCTTGAACCCCAGAGAACACAAAGAGCTGAATCCTCAGCTGCTCTTTCAGTGCTTGCAGCAGAGAGGAATTATTTCAGGCAAGTTAGGGCAAAATCTGAATTTTTCTGTGTACAGAATTACCTTTGTACCAAAAAAAAGGAGTAAAAATGGGATATAAGGATGCTTTAAGGGGTGTTTCCTCACGGGGTTTGTGTTTCTCTCTGCTCCCCTGCAGTGCCTTGTGGGGGCAATGTCACAGCCCAGAATGGGACAGTTTACTCTCCTGGCTTCCCCAACCAGTACCCAAATTCCCAGGATTGCACCTGGCTGCTGACAGTGCCCGTGGGATATGGGATCCACCTGAACTTCACCCTGCTGCAGACAGAGCCCTACAACGACTTCATCACTGTCTGGTGGGTGCAGGGGGTCACTCCAAGGACTCATTTTGGGAAATATTCCTGACTTTGAAACAGCAGCAACTGGGAATGGGACCCCTGGGATCCCCTTTGCAGGCTGGGAACTTCTGGTGTTTTGGAAAAGAAATTAAATTTTTTTTGAGCTTTCTTTCAATATGAATAAATAAAAATATTATTTATCATGGATAATCTCCTTTATTTATTAAGAATGGAGATTATCAACTTCAGGCAGCCAGGGGAGCTCTGATTAAAGAGTTTGTGACCAAATTTTGAGCTTGTAGCACTCAAAGTCTGACCTTCAGAATATCCCCTGGTATTCTGGAGGGGATATTCAGAATCCGTGTTTGGCTGGGCAAACAGGGAGTGAAATTCCTTTGGGAAACAGGTCCTAATTCCTCAGTTTTTGAGGTTAAAAGTGAAATTTGTGTTTCTGATTGTCCAGCTGGGAGCAAGGTGAAGTTGTAGGGGTTAAATTGGAGCGGGGGGGTCTGAAATGTGGATGCAGGAAAGGGAAAGGAAAGCCTAGGTTGGGTTCCTAGGCTTAAATCCTTGGGAAAATCGATTTTCCTTGTGTTCCTGCCATCAGGGACGGGCCCCAGCAAACAGCCCCACAGCTGGGGGTGTTCACAGGCAACTCAGCCAAGAAATCTGCCCAGAGCTCCTCCAACCAGGTCCTGCTGAAATTCCACAGCGACGGCGCCAACGGGGGCATCTTCGCCATCTACTTCTATGGTCTGAGCTGCTGCTTCCATGGGGATGGAAATGTTGGGAATATTGGGGAATAGTTCTGGGAAAATGCAAAAAAAATACCCTTTTACCCCAAGTTTTTCACAGTTTTTCAACCCAGTTTTTTTTAAATGAAGTTTTTCAGGCTGGGTTTCCCCAGGAAGTTTTTCAGATGAGTTTTTCTCCACAAAGTTTATCAAATCAGGTTTTTTCCAGGAAGTTTTTCAGCTCAGTGTTTTTCCAAAGTCTTTCAAACCAGGTTTTTCTAGGAAGTTTTTTCAGCCCAGATTCTTTCAGGAAGTTTTTCAGCCCAGTTTCTTTTTCCATAGAATTTTTCAAACCAATTTTTTTCCAGGAAGTTTTTCAGCCCAGATTTTTCCCCCAAACTTTATCAAACCAGTTTTTTCTAGGAAGTTTTTCAGCTCAGTGTTTTTCCACAAAGTCTTTCCAGCCAGTTTTTTCTAGGAAGTTTTTCAGCCCAGTTTTTTCCCCCAAACTTTATCAAACCAAGTTTTTTCCAGGAAGTTTTTCAGTCCATTTTTTTTTTCACAAAATCTTTCAAACCAGTTTTTTTCTAGGAAGTTTTTCAGCCCAGATTTTTCCAGAAAGATTTTCAGCCCATTTATTTTTTTTCCCCCGCAAAATTTTTCAAACCGATTTTTTTCCAGGAAGTTTTTCAGCTCAATTTTTTTTTTTTCCACAAAGTCTTTCAAACCGTTTTTTTTTTCTAGGAAGTTTTTAGTCTGGGAATTTCCTTGTGGAAAAGGAGGAATTTTCTGGTGGAAAGGGAGGAGTTTCCTGGTGGAAAAGAAGGGTTTTCCTTGTGGGGAAGGAGGAATTTCCTTATGGAGAGGGAGGAATTTCCTAATGGAGAGGGAAGATTTTCCTGGTAGAAAGGGAGGAATTTCCTTATAAAAAAAGCAGAATTTCCTGGTGGAAAGGGAGGAATTTCCTGGTGGGGAGGGAGGAATTTCCCTGCTTCCATCGTGGCTGCCCTCAGGATGTTCTGCTCCTCCCTTGCTTTCCCAGCTTTCCAGCTTTTCCGCTGCCAGCCTCCCACCATGGTTCCCAACGCCGAGATCATCACAGAGAACGAGGAGTTCAACATTGGTAAAGCCTTCCCTCGTCCTCCTCATCCTCACTCCCACCTCTCCAGCTCCTGGGAATGCATTTTTCCCCCCAAAATCCCCTTTCCAGGAAGGTTTTCCATGGGAACTCAACATCAAAAGCAGCATCCAGGTATTCCTGTTGTTCCCAGCCTTTTCCTCCCTGGAAAAAATATTTTGGGAGAGATTTGAGCCTGTTTGGAATCTCTCATGAATCTTTGGAAATAATATTTCTCAGGTGTTGCACACGAAGCTTTGGAGCCTTTATTCTGCTTTTTGGGGATCTTTCAGGAGTTTTTTTGTGATTTTTTTTTTTTTCCATCCGCATTTTGAAGTGGTTGCAGCCAGGATTTTTCTTGGAGCAGCTTCTCACCCTGGCTGCTGTCTTTGAGGGGAGTCTGCACCTGGAATAATTCCCAAATCTGGTGTGGTGACAAGAGTTTATCCCAGGGTGACTCCAGCACTGCTTTCCTAGCCTTTTATTTCTGATTTACACCTTTTATACCTGCATTTCCCCCTTTTGATTCCTGCATTTCCCCATTTTTCCTGCACCTACCCCTTTTATTTCTGCATTTACCCCTTGCACTCCAATATTTACCCCTTTATTCTGCAATTCCCCCTTTTATCATTTATTTCTGCATTAACCCTGGTATTCTAATATTTCCCCCTTTTATCGCCGCATTTTCTATCCCGTAATTTCCCCTTTTATCCCCGCATTTCCCTCTTTTATCCCTCTATTTCCCCTTTTATCCCCCTGTTTCCACCTTTATCCCCCTATTTCCCCATTTAATCCCTCCATTTCCCCTTTCATCCCTCTATTTCTCCTTTTACCCCACAATTCCCCCTTTTTTTGGTGCATTTCCCCCTCCCACCCCTGTTTTCCATCCCTTCCCAGGTGACATCGTCAGGTACCGGTGCCTCCCCGGCTTCACCCTGATCGGGAACGAAATCCTCACCTGCAAACTGGGCACCCACCTGCAGTTTGAGGGACCCCCACCCACCTGTGAAGGTAAAACTTCCACAAATCCCACATTTCCCTGCTCAGGGAAGGACCTGGGGGAGGTTTTTTGGCACGTTTTTCATCCTTGGGGCTCGTTTCCCGTTTTTAGGAGTGTGGGATTTTTGGGAGGAGGGAGAGAGACCCTCCCTGAGCAGGAATTGGAGTTCTCATGTCCCAGTTTGGGATCCCATTTTGGGAATCTTTGGGCCCCAGGGATCAAGGCAGTGGGAATGGTTTGTTGGCTTTGCTGCTCCTTTCTTTGAGTGTGACAATTGTTGGGATTTGTGGGATTTTGGAAGGAGGGAGTGAGACCCTCCCTGAGGAGGAATTGGAGTTCTCATGTCCCAGTGAACAATTCCATGGGATGAGCTGTGGTTTTAGCTTTTGTTCCAGCAAAGTTTTCAGATATTCCTGGAGAGGTTTTTGTGCCTCAGGAGAATTCTGCTCATTTTGGGAGAGGTCAAGGCATTGGGAATGGTTTGTTGGCTGCTTTTTGCTCCTTTCTTGGAGTGTGACAGTTGTTGGGATTTGTGGGATTTGGGGATTCTTTGAGGCCCAGGGGTCAAGGCATTGAGAATTATTTGTTGGCTTTGCTGCTTCTTGCTCCTTTCTTGGAGTGTGACAATTGTTGGGATTTGTGGGATTTTGGGAGGAGGGAGTGAGACCCTCCCTGAGCAGGAATTGGAGTTCTCATGTCCCAGTTTGGGATCCCATTTTGGGAATCTTTGAGCCCCAGGGATCAAGGCACTGGGAATGGTTTGTTGGCTTTACTGCTTTTTGCTCCTTTCTTGGAGTGTGACAGTTGTTGGGATTTGTGGGATTTCGGGAGGAGGAGGTGAGACCCTCCCTGAGCAGGAATTGGAGTTCTCATGTCCCAGTTTGGGGTCCCAGTTTGGGAATCTTTGAGCCCCAGGGATCAAGGCATTGGGAATGGTTTGTTGGCTTTACTGCTTCTTGCTCCTGTGACAAAATTGTTGGAATTAGTGGGATTTTGGGATTCTTTGAGCCCCAGGGATCAAGGCATTGGGAATGGTTTGTTGGCTGCTTTTTGCTCCTCTCTTGGAGTGTGACAATTTTTGGGATTTGTGGGATATGGGGATTCTTTGAGCCCCAGGGATCAAGGAGTGCAGGGGTCGTGCTCTGCCTTGAGCTGGCTCATCAGGACAGACCTTGTGCTTCCATCCTTGCTCTGAAAAATGTTCATTCCCACTGAATGTCCATTTCCATCCCCAGTGCACTGCCCCATGAACCAGCTGATGACGGATTCCACCGGAGTGATCCTGAGCCAGAGCTTCCTGGGCAGCTACCCCCACTTCCAGACCTGCTCCTGGGTGGTGAAGGTGGAGCCAGGCTACAACATCTCCCTCACCATCGAGTACTTCCTCAGCGAGAAGCAGTTTGATGAGTTTGAAATCTTTGATGGTGAGAGATTCCCTCCCCTTCCATCCCAAACCTTCCTGGGGTTCCAGGATCCCAACCAGTCAAGGGGGAAGGAGCATTCCAGGGCCAGCTTCCCACCTGGAGCCTCCTGCTGGCCTTCCAGAAAGTTCCTCACTCATTCCTGGTATAAGGAAACAGCTGCAATTTGATTTTTTGGGATGGATCTGAAGGATTTTTCCAAGGGACAGGAGTTGGGTGTGGTGGTGTTCACAGGGGTCCCAGGATGAGGGAAGAGATGAGAATCTTGACTCCATGTTTCAGAAGGCTTGATTT
>JAWWMS010000091.1:4659645-4677629 GCA_035048045.1 Chlorospingus semifuscus
TGGCACCATTCCCTGGGCAGCCTGGGCAGTGCCCAGCAGCCTCGGGGGGAAGAACCTTGCCCTGAGCTCCATGCCAAGGCCTGGCACAGCTCCAGCTCTTCCCCCAGGTCTCAGCCTTTGTGGGGTCTGTGCAGAGCCCCCCAGTTTCACCCCATCATTCCCCCTCTGCCCTGTCCCCCAGTGGTGCTGTGAAGCTGGAATATTTCTGCCCATCCCATAATTTTCCAGAGGTGAAATCCACAGGAGAAAGCAAATCTGCTTTTGCTTTCCACTCTCAAACACAGATCTGAGAAATCAGTGAAGCAGCCTGAGCAGAACTGTGACCTGCCAGCCCTGGAGGTGCT
The DNA here is from genome assembly GCA_035048045.1 of Chlorospingus semifuscus. NCBI lineage: Eukaryota > Metazoa > Chordata > Aves > Passeriformes > Passerellidae > Chlorospingus > Chlorospingus semifuscus. The sequence goes on from JAWWMS010000091.1 coordinate 4,659,990, forward strand.
GTCTGTCTGTCTGTCCTGCCCCTTTGCCAAGCTGCACGCTCATCTCTCCTCTCCATGGATAACATTCCCAGGGCGAAGCTGCAGTGGTCATTCCCTCTAATTGGGCTAATTTTTTTAAAGAATTACATCCCTAAGTTACCAGATACTTCACATTTCTCTTGGCATTTTGTGGACTTGTGTTTCTGATTTGGATAAAAGTAACAAACCCCTCTCAGTGCTCATTCCCTCCAATTGAACTAATTTTTTTTAAAGAATTGCATCCTTAAATTACCAGATACTTAAGATTCCTCTTGGCATTTTCTGGACTTAATTTGTGCTTCTGATTTGGATAAAAAAGTAACAAACCCCTCTCAATTTTAGCATTGACACACCTGGAGTCATCCGACGTGTTTCTCAGCTTTTCCATGAGCATCCTGACCTCATTGTAGGATTCAATGCATTTCTCCCTCTGGGCTACAGGATAGAAATTCCAAAGAATGGGAAATTAAGTATCCAGTCACCTTTGAATAGTCAGGTAGGTCCCAGAGCTCTTATTTTCTAAATAAACTCTTCTGTGTGTCACTGGACATGTCTGCACAGTTTAGGCTGTGCAGATTTATGTGTAGTGCACGTTGCTGGTGGTTTTCAAACCTGTGATAATGGGTGTAATATAAATTTAAATGTTTATTCAAAGAATCATAGAGTGGAAGGGGCCTTAAAGATCACCTAGTTCTAATCCCTGATTTATTCTCAAACCAGGTAGTTTGACTTACACAGGAATGGTGATTCTGCATGGAAACACCACTGCAACACCAAATAGTTGAGTTGTATTTGGAAAGTGAAATTTAACAATATCAAGCCAATTACTGAAATTGTGATTGGCTTGATATTGTTAAATTTATTCTCAATATGGATTGTGGGTAGTGGCAAATTTCAAGGGGTGATCCTGGAAGAATGCACTTCCAGTCTTCCACTGAGAATCCAGGCAACTTGTTTAGGAAACAGGCAAAAGAACTGTGAAATCATTGAATTGTTTATGTTGGGAAAGGTCTTTAAGATCGTGGAGTCCCCATCAGGTTCTGTTGGTGTGAAACACTTGCTGGGATACAGATGGGTGTTCCCTCTGCCTGTTTTTTGTTATATTGTGTGGTTGTGGAGCTGAAATAGAGCCATAAACTAAATTCTGCTGATAAACTTGTGGTTTAACTCCAGCTAGCAGCAGGAACTACCTTTTAAATCTCAGCTCCCTCGGATCTCAGTGTTGTTTAGGGATTAACACCTGTAAGGGAGTTATGTTTAATATAGCCCTTAAAACTGGCAGCTCCTCTGCACTAACCAGTGGCAGCAGAACCTGCAGGGGTGTTTGGTACAGCCTCAAATCAGGTGGTTCCTACACCAGGGAGAACTTCAGGCATTATTTTAACAGGTGGAGTTAATAAACCAGGTAGAGAAGTTGATTGGTGACTGAAATACTTTTTCTTCCTTCTTCACGTGACATTATTTTTTAGCTGGACACCTTGCCAGCACTGCTGCTGGCTTGTTGTTGAGCTGATCCCTGATCTTTTTCCAACCCATCTCGTGTGTCCTGTGCCCCCAGGTGCCCCCAGAGCCCGTTCCCAGTGCACTCCCTGGCAGTGGGCTGGTCTTGCACTACTCCCAGGAGAACTCCCACAACCACAGCGACTGCTCCGAGGAGTTCCGGCAGCAGCTTCCCTACAAAGAAGATAAATCCCAAATCCCCTTGGAATCTGATTCTGTGGAGTTCAATAATGCCATCAGTTATGTGAATAAGATCAAAACACGTTTCCTTGACCATCCAGAGATTTACAGATCTTTTCTAGAAATTCTTCACACTTACCAGGTAAAAAGTCTCCTGTGTTAGAGGCGGTGGGTTGGCACTGGAGCTGTTGGAATTGTGGTTGTCAGATTTAATCTCTGCCTGTTGAACAGACTGAGAGTTCCCAAGCACTTGTCTTCATAAATATTGACAGGAAATGACAAAAAATGTGAAAACTGTGGGGTGTAAAGAGGTTGTAGCCAGACCTGTCTTTACTCACCTTCAGCTGATTCTGTGATCCTGTGTATGAAAAGAGGCACTGTAAGAACGTGGAGCTGCCTCAGAATCCTTTCAAATTCTGTGGCATTCGTGTTTTTGGCTCAGGGTGAGTTTTCTGGCAGAGTGAGGGATCATTTGACTCTGTTGAACATCTGTGTGTATCTTTTCAGAAGGAGCAGCTGAACACCAAGGGCCGACCCTTCCGGGGCATGTCAGAGGAGGAAGTGTTCACTGAAGTGGCCAATCTGTTCCGGGGACAGGAGGATCTGCTCTCAGAGTTTGGACAGTTCCTCCCAGAGGCAAAAAGGTCTTTGGTATGTGCTGAGAGCAGGGCAGGATATTGAATGCTCTTTCTGCATGTAGAATATGAAAAACATGGAAAATCATTCAGCCAGTAATGAACGTTGCTCCTCTTCATTGTTTGGATTTTCTCAGAACAGGTGACTTAACCACATGCTCTGTGTCCTGTTAGGATTCTTTATTTGAGAGGAGAATGTTGAAATCATTATTTATTTACTTCAGTTCACAGGAAATGGACCATGTGAAGTGAACAGTGTCCAGAAAACTGAGCATGAGAAGAATCTGGAGCACAGCAAGAAGCGATCCAGGCCGCTGCTGCTGCGTCCTGTTTCTGGCCCAGCAAAGGTATCTTCTAGCAAGTAAAAACTCATAAAAACCTCATGTTAATTGTGCTTACTAATTACTGAGATAAAGGTGTAATGAGCAGTGTCTTTGATGTATGTAGGTGTATGAGAAACAAAATTTTGAGTTATTTTAATTGCTGTAGAAAAAGGGAATTTTTAATGCTTGCTTAAATGTGTGTGATAACATGTTTGATACTAAATATCACAAGCTTCTGTGCTAAGTATTGGCCCTGGAAAGGGACAATTTATTGCTTCATGCAGAATCTCAAGTGATTCTCTGTTTTTGTTGTTTCTTCTTAGCTGGGAGACATTTGACAGAGATTGCTGTGAGGATGTGACACAACAATGCCAGATCACTGCTGGGGAAATACAGGGAAATAGAGGGAAATACAGGGTCTCAGCCTTTGCAGGGAGCTGTTCAGTGTCAACAGAGTGGAATTTGATGGCATTTGAGTCCCAACATTTTAAATATAACTGCTTGTTCTTTTAACAGAAGAAAATGAAGCTGCGAGGTACCAAAGATCTGTCAGTTGCAACAGTGGGGAAATATGGGACACTGCAAGAGTTTTCCTTCTTTGACAAGGTCAGTATTTGTCCTTTTCTCACTTTCTCTGGACTTATCTTCAGCCTTTTACATGGTTGTTAATTTGTTGGTTTTCTGTACAATTTATGTGTCAGCACTTAAGACATTCCCTGACTTTTCAGGTATAGAAAAACCAGCAAAAATTAAAATAAGTGGGTTTGGAAGATGAATAGACTGATAATGAATAATTTTCTCAATACAAGTGGCATTCAGGGGCTGTGATCATCTCTCCAAACTGCTGCAGGTGCGCAGGGTGCTCAAGAGTCAGGAGGTCTATGAAAATTTTCTCCGTTGCATTGCTCTCTTCAACCAGGAGTTGGTCTCTGGCTCTGAATTGCTCCAGCTTGTTACACCCTTTTTAGGGTAAGTTACTAACTTACTTCTCTGCCCTGTGGCACTTTGCAGGTCTTGTTATTTTTTGGGCACATTGTGAATGTTTTGGCTTTAATTTAGAAGTATCTCCTGCGTAGCAGGCAAGAAAATGAAGTTCAACGAAAATGAGGAGGAATAAAATCTGAACCTTTAAATTTATCTATACAGCTCATAATGAGCATTGTGAAGAGGATATTTTCTTCTGTCTGTTCACACTCCCCATTTAATATCTCAAAGTGTAATAAAGGTATAAACATGAAATCTGAGAACAGGGCTGTGAGAAGGATAAACAGCTCCAGCTCTGCTCTGAGCCTCCTGAGCTGTTTGGCTCGCAGAGAAGAGGGAGAGTCAAATGGCAAGGATCAGTTTCTCCTCAGGCACTTAAGGGGAGTGTTTGTGGGGTGAAGGGAAGTAATTTTCCTACCTTAAGTAAAAAAAAACAAACCCTAGAGCAATTCAGAGAGAATGATAACAGAGGTGAGATGTTGGTGAAAGATTTCTCCCTGCACTGCTGAGTTTGTTGAGATATTTCTGCCTCCCTTTTATTAACCACCCTAAAACTGTCACACTAAAATAACAAAATACTTGTGTTTTTGAAGGAAATTCCCAGAACTCTTTGCACAGTTCAAGTCCTTCCTTGGGGTGAAAGAACTTTCCTTTGCTTCTCCTCTGAGCGACCGCTCCGGGGACGGAATGAGCCGGGAAATCGATTACGCCTCCTGCAAACGCATCGGATCCAGTTACAGAGCTCTCCCAAAAACCTACCAGCAGCCAAAGTGCAGTGGGAGAACAGCCATTTGCAAGGAGGTACTCTGGGATCAGGCTCTTCAATCCCTGAACACACATAAAAATCAGAGTGGGGCGGTTCGTGCCACAGCTGCTGCATGTGGAGTGCCCTTTTTGGTGCTAATTCAATTTATTCAGCCAATTTATTGAAATAATACCCACATTTCACTCATTTTATGAAAACCTTTCTCAAATCACATCTCTAATACCTTTTGAGTCTGTGTGCAGACAGAAATTTATTCCTGTAGACAGAAAAGAATACTGAATCTGCTTGTCTTCATAGATGAAGATAAGATGAGGCTCGTTTGTGGATTTCCATCCTGGAATTAATTTTCTAGCAGTGGGCCAGTATGGCCTTTGGGAACAATTTTTCTCTGGAAGAGCCCCATGAGGCAGTGGCTGAGGTGCCATTCCTGCTGTTGTGGGGAGCTCTGTCTCCTTTATTTACAGCTGCTGATCACTGCAGAGTGATCTCTGTTTGTGAGGTGATAGTGAAGGTGTTATTGAGTTTTCTGAATAGAGCCCTGCAGTTCCACACAGACCTCAAATGTGAGGAGCAGTGACCTGGAATATCCTACAGAACCTCAGGAAAGAACTATGCAAAAATACAAAAGAGAAAACCCCATGAGACCAACCCTGGGCTCACAAGGCCCTGCTCAATGTCATGTCTGCACTGTTGCAGGTGTTAAATGATACCTGGGTTTCATTTCCATCCTGGTCTGAAGATTCCACTTTTGTCAGCTCCAAGAAGACTCCATATGAGGAGCAGCTGCACCGCTGCGAGGACGAGCGCTTTGAGGTACCTCTGCTGCTGAGCCCCCTCTCTGCTCCCTCTGAAAGCAAAACCTCTGCATTTTGCTGAATTAATTAGTGGCTGATTCCTGAAAGTTCTGTTGGCGTTTGTTGGTTTGAGATGGAGTTTGGTGTGCTGTGCTTGGAGTCTAATAGTTCTTCCTAGGCATGAATCCAGTTCTAAATTGCATGTGACCTTTGGGAGAGCTGGCAGAGGTTTGTTTTCCAGTAAAAACCTTTCTGCTGCTTCCTGGCTCCACCCTGTGGGGCTGGAACACCTTCCACAAACCTGAGCTGCTGCTGCTGCTCTCCGTGTTCCTGCTCTGCCTGTTCTGACACTGATTTTTGGCAACTCTCAACAGCTGGATGTTGTCCTGGAGACCAATTTAGCCACAATCCGTGTGCTGGAGAGTGTGCAGAAGAAACTGTCCCGCCTGAGCCAGGAGGACCAGGAGAAATTTCGCCTGGATGATTGTTTGGGAGGAACCTCAGAAGTGATCCAGCGCCGGGCAATCTACCGCATCTACGGTGACAAAGCACCTGAGATCATCGAGAGTCTGAAGAAAAACCCAGTTACTGCTGTCCCTGTGGTTCTTAAGAGGTAATTCCCATTGTGTTGGGTTCTTTAAGAAGATGAAAAAGGATTTTTAAAGGATTTTTAAACAACAAAATGTGAGGAATAGCCTCATGCTGTGCTCCTGGTTGGACATCAGGGGGAATTTTTTCATGGAAGTGTTTTTAAACATTGGAAGGGAGGTGGTGGAGTCCCCATCCCTGGAGCTGTTCAAACACCAACTGGCCATGGCACTTGGTGCTCTGGTCTGGTTGACAAAGAAGTGATTGATCAAAGGTTGGACTTGATGATCTCAGAGGTCTTCGCCAACCTAAATGGTTTTGTGATTCTGTAGGTGTCGTTTCAACTCATCATCACTGGTGGTGCTTTCTCAAATTTATTTATTGCTTCCAGAAATCAATTCTGGTTTTCCACTGGAAACTTCTTCCTGCATTAAAATGTTTTGGGTGTGTTTCTGTGTCTGTTTGTCTGAACTGACATTGTTCATTTATGCAGGTTGAAAGCAAAAGAGGAAGAATGGAGGGAGGCCCAGCAGGGCTTCAACAAGATTTGGAGGGAGCAGTATGAGAAGGCCTATTTGAAATCCCTGGACCACCAGGCTGTCAACTTCAAGCAGAATGACACCAAAGCTCTGCGCTCCAAGAGCTTGCTGAATGAAATTGAGAGTGTTTATGATGAGGTGGGTGTGACAGGAAATGAGCTCTCCTGCATTCCCTGCCTTGCTGGTGTGACCCAGATGTGTCCATAACATCTGGGACCATGTGGAAGTGGTTGGAAGTTGGGTCAAAAACAGCTGTGCCAAGCACAGGCTTATTCCTCCTGGCAGGAATGCTCTTGAGCATGGATTGGAAGGATCTTTATGTGTTTTTCTCTTGATTACAGCACCAGGAGCAGCATTCAGAGGGGAGGAGTTCATCCACAAATGAGCCTCATCTTATCTTCATCTATGAAGACAAGCAGATTTTGGAAGATGCAGCATCTCTTATCAGCTATTACGTGAAAAGGCAGCCCACCATCCAAAAGGAGGATCAGGCAACCATCAGGCAGATTGTGCATCACTTCATACCTGAGCTGTTCTTCTCTCAGCCACCTGAACACAACATTTCTGAGGAATCAACAGATGAGGACAGAGAAAACCACCAGGGGCAGAACCTGGATACTCCTGAGCTGAGGAAAAAACACGTGCCTGGGCCTCCAAGCAGTCCTTTGGAGACCAAAGCAACCTTCTGTGATGTGACAGCTGCTGAGCCCCACAACACCCTGGATGATGTTTACAGCCTCTTCTTTGTCAATAATAATTGGTATTTCTTCCTACGCCTTCACCAGACTCTGTGCTCCAGGCTCCTCAAGATTTATCGCCAGGCCCAGAAGCAGCTTCTGGAATATAGGACTGAGAAAGAGAGAGAGAAGCTCCTCTGTGAAGGGAGGAAAGAAAAAACCAATGATCCAGCCATGGAGCTAAGACTCAAACAACCAAGTAAGAATAATGCAGGGCTTAGTTCATTCATAATGCTCTGGGTGCTCCATTGTGTTTGTCTGAGTCACCAGGGCCAGCAATGTGAGGGGTGTGGAGGTGCAATCCTCTGCTGTGTTGGTGAGTTGTGGGCACAGCTCCTTCAGCAGGGCACTCAGGGTGTCACAGGCTGCTTCCCAGAGACTTCCTGAACACTGTGCTCAGCTGTTCCCAGGTACCTCACTGTAGGAATCCGTTACTTTGATTTACAATGTAAACAGCCCCACAAAGAAATAGTTATTGCCCAGGGCACTCCTGGAAATGCATGAGGAAAACTGTCCCAGCCTGTCAGGGCAGCTGGCAGGGATCTGCCTGTCTGTCATGCACTCTCCTGTCTGTAATGTCACTCTCCTGTCTGTCATGTCTGCACTGCACTGGGTTTTGTGGTTCTTAAGCAGTGCTGCTGTGGTGGTGTTCTCAGGGGTCCTAGGACGAGGGAAGAGATGAGAATCTTGACTCCATGTTTCAGAAGGCTGATTTATTATTTTATTATATATATTATATTAAAAGAAAGTTATATAGTAAAAGAATAGAAGAAAGGATTTCATTAGAAGGCTAGCTAAGAATAGAAAGAAATTATAATAAAATCTTGTGACTGACCAGACAGTCCAAGACAGCTGGACTGTGATCGACCATTAATTAGAAACAACTCTATGACACCAATCACAGATGCACCTGTTGCATTCCACAGCAGCAGATAACAATTGTTTACATTTTGTTCCTGAGGCCTCTCAGCTTCTCAGGAGAAAAAGGATTTTTCATACAATATATCCGTGACACACCCCTCATTAAAAACCCACCACACTGTGACTTTTCTGGGGGGTTTAAAACCTCACTGAACCAACTCCATGTGCCATTTTCTGTGTGCCATGTTCTGTGTGCCAGCTCTGTGAGGACAGGGACGGGCTGGGATGGATTTCACAGGGCTGGTTTTGTGTTTGGGCTCAATAAATGCCAACCTTGGGAGTTTCAGGATGGTGCTGGTGGGTAATCATGAATAATCAAGGAGATGGTGCCCTTTGGGTATAGGATGGGGTGGTTTGATGCAGATTTGGGGAGGAAATTGTGCAGATTTTGGGAGGAAATCACCAGGGGCTGGTTTTGTGGTTGGGCTCAGCAAATGCCAATCTCGGAGGTTTCAGGATGGTGCTGGTGGGTGATCGTACCTTTGGGTATAGGATGGGATGGGTTGGTGCAGATTTTGGGAGGAAATCCATCCCAGCACCTCTCTGCCCTTCCAGGGATGGATTTCCTCCCAAAACGTGGGAGGAAATGGCTCTGTGTGCCATTTTCCGTGTGCCACGTTCTGCACGCCATCTCCTGTGTCCCATTTTCCGTGTTCCATTCCCCCCTCAGCTGTGACGTGCCCCGACGTGGGCAGCATCGCGGTGGAGCACGGCCGCTGGCGCCTCACCTACGAGGTGCAGTACCACTACAACGCCCAGCTGATGCTCATCTGCGACCCTGGCTACTACTACACGGGCCAGAGGGTCATCCGCTGCCAGGCCAACGGCACCTGGAGCATCGGGCAGCCCGTGCCCACCTGCAAAAGTAAGGGCAGGGGCACCCCAGGGTGGCACCGGGGGCTGGGGTTGGGTTTGGGGTCAGTAAATGCCGACCTCGGGGGATTCAGGGTGGTGCTGGTGGGTGATCATGGATAATCAAGGAGATGGTGCCCTTTGGGTACAGGGTGGGATGGTTTGGTGCAGATTTTGGGAGGAAATCCATCCCTGGAAGGGCAGGAAGGGGCTGGGGTGGGTGGATTTCACTGGGCAGCATCACCAGGGACTGGTTTTGTGTTTGGGCTCAGCAAATGCCAACCTCGGGGGTTTCAGGATGGTGCTGGTGGGTGATCGTACCTTTGGGTACAGGATGGGATGGTTTGGTGCAGATTTTGGGAGGAAATCCTCCCCTGGAAAAGCAGGGAGGGGCTGGGATGGATTTCACAGGGCTGGTTTTGTGTTTGGGCTCAGCAAATCCCAGCCCTGAGGGTTTCAGGATGGTGCTGGTGGGTGACCATGGATAACCAAGGAGATGGTACCCTTTGGGTTCAGGGTGGGATGGTTTGGTGCAGATTTTGGGAGGAAATCCATCCCTGGGAGGGGAGGAAGGGGCTGAGATGGATTTTCCAGAGGAGCTGTGGCTGCCCCATCCCTTCCAGCCCACCCCACCCCTGGAAGTGTCCCAGTCCATGTTGGAGCAAACTGGGATCATGGAAGGTGTCCCTGCCGTGGGGTGGAACTTAATTATTCCTGGCGGCAGCTGAGGTGGAGACAGCAGAGCTGCTGGCAGGGAGATGCCTGGAAGTGATTCCTGGTTTAATCCCAGCACTTCCCTGGGATCTCAAGCCCTTCAGCTCAGCTGTTGCTGTGGGGTCCCTGCAGGTTCTCTGCCACAGCTGCTCTGAAGTCAGGGCTTTTAAGGAGGGAAAATAAAGAATTCTGCTGTCAAGCCTCAGCTCTCACACAAACACCAGGTTTACAAGGGTAAGAGTGTCACCTGCAAATCAAACCCAACGGGGCACGCCAGCAGCTCTCAGTTGTTCTGACACCAGCGCTGTGCTTTGCATCTCTCCCTTTGTCAGAGGTGGAGGGTTTTTCTCTCCAAGTGCAGACAGAGGCAGCAAAGCCTCTCCTTCCCTGCTGCCTGCCTTTGTTTGTGGAGCTGTGACTGCTGGTGTGGGTGACAGATGTACTTCTCCCCCTGCCAGCTCTTCCTCTGGATCCAGGAGCAGGAACCTGACCTCCTTTTGTTCCCTCAGCCTTATTGCCACCTAAATCCAAGTGACAGCATCTTGGCAGTGCCCCGAGGTCAGCAGCACCCAGCGGGAGCTCTGGAGGCTTGGCAGAGCTTGAAGGCAGAGAAAATGAAGATAAAACCAAGAGTTCTGACGGGGGGAGTTGGGTTTGCAGAGGCTCCTGCATCCCACAAACCCAGCTGGGATCTGCAGATCTTGGGGTTTTGGCTTGTGGGGGAAAGCTGGGTGTCACTTTTATTTAGGAACTTTGTGCCATTCCAAGGTGGGGCTGGACAGGGCTTGGAGCAGCCTGGCCTAGTGGGAGATGTCCCCACTCATGGCCTTTAAGGTCCCTTCCATGATTCTGTGGGTTTTCTGGGAATCAGGCTTAATGACAGAAAAATATTCCTGTGCGAGGAAGTTCTGGTGTGAAAAAAATTTTTTGGTTCCTTCCCAGCCTGTCTTTAGTGCTTCCCCTGTGTCCTGAAGTATAAATATTAACAGCTCTTATTTTTGTCACCTCGTCTAACATGGCTCTGGAATTATCACAGTTCCTGGAATTATTTAATGAACTTTTTCACCCCAGCAACAGCTCCTGGATGCATTCCTTCAAAACCCAGCCTGTTCTCTCACTAATCCTTTGGGATCTGTCCTAGTTATCTCCTGTGGGGACCTGCCCACGCCTCCCAACGGGAACAAGATCGGGACCCTCACCAGCTACGGGGCCACTGCCATCTTCTCCTGCAACACTGGCTACACCCTGGTGGGCTCCCGGGTCAGGGAGTGCATGGCCAACGGGCTCTGGAGCGGGGCTGAGGTCAGGTGTCTGGGTAGGTACCCCTTTGGGAAGCTCCTGGGGCACCCATGGGTGTGGGAAAGGCTCCTGGGGAGGGAACAGGGGGTTTAGGGACTGATATCCACCCTGCGGGGTTTGAAGGGGGTGTAAAAGGGAGGCAGAGTTGGATTCCTGCGTCCTCAAGAGGTGGGAGGTGTTGGGAGAGTTTTGGGGTGGGGATGGTTGGTTGGGACAGCAGAGCCTGGAGGTGAAAGAGGATGGGTTTGGGCTGGATATTGGGGTGGATTCGTCCCTATAAACAGCATGGTATGGATTGACCAGAGAAGCTGGGGCTGCCCCATGCCTGGAGATGTCCAAGGAGAGGTTGGAGTGACCAGGGATGGTGGGAGGTGTCCCTGTGGACAACCCTGATGTTCCCTTCCAACCCAGCCCAGTCTGGGCATCATGAACCCCATCCATGCCCGGAGAAGCTGTGGCTGCCCCATCCCTCTAAGAGTCCAAGGAGAGGTTGGACAGGCTGACTTGGCATGGTGGAAGGTGTCCCTGTGGACACCCCTTACGTTCCCTTCCAACTCAAACCAATCTGGGCATCTCCAAACCCCATCCATGCCCAGAGAAGCTGTGGCTGCCCCATCCCTGGAGGTGTCCAAGGAGAAGTTGGATGGGCAGGGCTTGGTGGAAGGTGTTCCTATGAACAACCCTTGCATTCCTTTCCAGCCATGGTGGAAGATGTCCCTGTGGACAACCCTTACATTCCCTTCCAACCCAAACTGGTCTGGGCATCTCCAAACCCCATCCATGCCCAGAGAAGCTGGGGCTGCCCCATCCCTATAGGTGTCCAAGGAGAGGTTGGACAGGGTGACCTGGCATGGACAATCCTTACATTCCCTTCCAACCCAAACCAGTCTGGGCACTGTGAACCCCATCCATGCCCAGAGAAGCTGTGGCTGCCCCATCCCTGGAAGTGTCCAAGGAGAGGTTGGACATGGTATGGTGGAAGATGTCCCTGTGGACCAACCCAAACCAGTCTGGGCATCTCCAAACCCCATGCATGCCCAGAGAATCTGTAGCTGCCCTATCCCTGGAAGAGTCCAAGGAGAGGTTGGACATGGCATGGTGGGAGGTGTCCCTGTGAACAACCCTTGCATTCCCTTCCAACCCCACCCAGTCTGGGTTTCTCCTCACCCCAACCCCGCAGAGATCCCCCGATGCCCTATGGGGACACCTTTTCTGGGCTCTCCAACTGATTGCTGCTGTTCTGTCCCCTCCAGCCGGGCACTGTGGCGTGCCCAGCCCCATTGTGAACGGGCAGATCAACGGGGAGAACTACAACTACCGTGGCAGCGTGGTGTACCAGTGCCAGCCCGGCTTCCGCCTCATCGGCATGTCCGTGCGCATCTGCCAGCAGGACCACCGCTGGTCCGGGAAAACGCCTGTCTGTGTGCGTAAGTATTGTCATTGCTTCACCCTGGGGGGACATCCCGGCCTGGAAGGGGCTGGGGAAGGGCTTGGGGAAGGGGCTGGGCAGAGCTCACACCCCCAAAGTGTGGGGTGGTTGAGGTGTGAGGTGGTCGTGCGCGCACGTTCGGGGTGTTTTGCTATCGAAACTCCATTTTCTTCATGCAGGAAAAAAAGCTATTCTTTATTCACGTAACTCCTTTTTACACAGTTTTACAGACCTCTTGTGTCACTCCAGTTGGTTAGTAGCTTTCTTCCCAATTACTTTATTGGTCAGTGTCCATCAAATCTTTCTATTCTTAAATTCTTGTGTTTGTCAGGACTTGTCATTCCTTCAGCCCTGGGGGGGACATTCCAGCCTGGAAGGGGCTGGGCAGAGCTCACACCCATGAGGTGTGGGGTGGTTGAGGTATGAGGTGGTTGTGCACGCATGTTCAGGGCGCTTTTCTATCAGAATAAATCACCCAGGACTCCATTTTCTTCATGCAGGAAAAATCCTATACTTTATTCACATAACTCATTTTTATACAGTTTTACAGACCTCATGTGTGTTTCCAGTTGGTTGGTAGCTTTCTGGCCAATTACTTTATTGGTTAGTAGAAGGTATCCATTGGTTAGTAAAAGGTGTCCAAAAGGTATTTTACTTGTCCATCAAGTCTTTCTATTCTTAAATCCTTGTGTGTGCGTAAGTACTTGTCATTCCTTCAGTCCTGGGGGGAACATTTCATGCCAGAAGAGCGTGGAAGGGGTTGGGGAAAGGGCTGGGCAGAGCTCACACCCACAAGGTGTGGGGCGGCCATGCACACACCTTTGGGGTGTTTTTTTATCAAGACTCCATTTTCTTCATGCAGGAAAAAACCTGTTCTTTATTCACATAACTCCTTTTTATGTAGTTTTAGTCACACACCTCGTGTGTGACTCCAATTGGTTGGTAGGTTTCTTGCCAGTTACTCTGTTGGTTAGTAAAAGGTATTTTACTTGTCCATCAAATCTTTCTGTTCTTAAATTCTTGTGTGTGTAAGTGCTTGTCATTCCTTCACCCTGGGGGGACAGGGAGAGAGGGAGGGAACAACAGAGTTTGGGGTGCCTGGGGTGGTGTGGGGTTAAGAGCAGGAGCTGGGATTTTTGGAGAGGGATGTGTGGTGTAAATAAGTGGGATCCTGGCACTCGGCTGCCTGGAGAGGGATGCAGGGAATTCCTGGATGCAGGGAATTCCTGGAGCAAATAAAACCTAAAAAAAATCCCTTTCTCTCAGTGTGATTCTGTATCTCAGCAGAGCAGGCCCCAAATTTTTGGGTTTTGGCATTGATGTGGGGGTTTTTATGCTTTCCTGCCTCCAGAACTTTTTCCAATGAATAACCCACTTTTTCTCCAGGAATAAATCATAAATCCAGTGACATTTCCGTTTTGTCCTTGCAGCCATCACCTGTGGCCACCCTGGCAACCCCCCCAACGGCCTCACCCAGGGCTCCCAGTTCAACCTCAACGACGTGGCCAAATTCCAGTGCAACCCTGGATTCCGCCTGGAGGGAGCTTCCCAATCCCAGTGCCTGGCCAACGGCCAGTGGAGCAGCACCCTGCCCTCCTGCCGAGGTCAGTCTGGCCTTCCTTGGGGATTCTCCATGATCCCAAGCCAGAAATCCCTGGAAATGTGGTTGGAGATGCCAGGGATGCTGTAAATCCCATGGGATTTTCTCATCTCGATGCGTTCTCCAAGGAGTTGGAACGTGTTGGAAATTTGGGATCAGACCCAAATTTGGGCTCAGAGGGTGTTAAAGGCAGGCACAGATCAGATCAAGTTTGGGATCAGACCCAAATTTGGGGTCAGAGGGTGTTAAAGGCAGGCACAGCCCTACAAACACTCCCTGGTGGTCACAATCCATGTCCATGGAAAATCAGGCTCTCTCCTCTGCTCCCCAAATCACCCTGTCCAACCTCCTCGTTTATCTTCCCAGGATCTTCCCACAGCCTTGTGCAGAACCCTTCTTCCTCTTTCCCCATGGGATCAGCACTCAGGTTCACTTCCCAAATCCCCTCCCCTCCCTGCACTCCCTCCCTCTGCATCCCCCTAGTCCAGGATATCTGGCCATGCTGGATTATCAATTATTCCCAAAAAATCCCAGTTTGGGATCAGTTATTCCCACCTGGATAATCTCAATCCCAATTTGGAGATCCAGCCTCTGCTGCTGGGTGAGACCCTGCAGGATTGCCTGGACTCCCTTTTTCACAAGAAATTTTTCCACTCCCACCCTCAAAAGTCTCGGAGGAAAAAAAAACCTCAGAGAAAAAATCTCGGGAAAAAAAATCTTAAATCAGCATAAAATCTTCAGCTTCCCACCATTTTTTTTTTTGAAAACCCCACATTTTTCTGCCTCACTTTTCACTTCCCATTATTTTTTTGGGTGTTGTTCTGTTGTCTGTTTGCAGTTGTGAACTGTTCTGACCCCGGGCACCTGGAAAACAGCGTGCGGCAAGTGCAGCCGAGCGGCCCGCACAGGTTCAGCTTCGGCACCACCGTGTCCTATCAGTGCAGCCACGGATTTTATCTGTTGGGGACGCACGTCCTGACGTGCCAGGGCGATGGCACGTGGGACAGAGCCCTCCCCCAGTGCCTTTGTAAGTGGCCCCAACCCTCTCCCTGTCCAGCCCATCTCGTGGGGGTCAGCCGGATTCGTGAGGGAAAATCCATCCCAAAAAAAAAAATCCCCACAAAAAAATCCACGTGGGAATGGTCCCAGTGGTTTCAGGAGCTTCACAGGGAAGAAGGTTTGGGGTTGAGGAGAGGATCCTCCTGGAGGGCATTCTCTGTGTAGGAACAGGTGGATCCTGATGGATTTTGGGGTTTGAGGAGAGGATACTGGTGGAGGGGGTTCTCTTTGTAAGGACAGGTGGATCCCAGTGGATTTTAGGGGCTCCAGGTGGAATCCCAATGAATTTTGGGGTTTGAGGGGAGGATACTGCTGGAGGGGGTTCTCTTTGTAAGGAAGGACAGGTGGATCCCAGTGGATTTTAGGGGCTCCAGGTGGAATCCTAATGAATTTTAGGGTTTGAGGGAAAAGGGACATTCTCTGTGTAGGGACAGATGGATCCTGATGGATTTTGGGGATTCTGGGTGGAATCCCAATCAATTTTGGGGTTTGAGGAGAGGATCCTGCTGGAGGGTGTTCTCTGTGTAGGGCCAGGTGGATCCTGATGGATTTTGGGAGTTTCAGGTGGAATCCCAATGAATTTTGGGGTTTGAGGAGAAGATACTGCTAGGGACATTCTCTTTGTAAGGACAGGTAGATCTTGATGGATTTTGGGGATTCCAGGTGGAATCCTAATGAGTTTTGGGTTTAAGGAGAGGATCCTGCTGGAGGGCGTTCTCTGTGTAGGAACAGGCAGATCCTGATGCATTTTGGGGGTTCCAGGTGGAATCCTAATGAATTTTGGGGTTTGAGGAGAGGGATCCTGCTGGAGGCATTCTCTTTGTAAGGACAGGTGGATCCTGATAGATTGTGGGGGTTTCACGTGGAATGGCAATGAATTTTGGGGTTTGAGGAGAGGATCCTGCTAGGGACATTCTCTTTGTAGGGACAGGTGCATCCTGATGCATTTTGGGGGATTCCAAGTGGAATCCTGATGAGTTTTGGGGTTGAGGAGAGGATCCCGCTGGGATAGTGCAGGTGGAAAGGGCAGGAGCAGCTCTGGAGCACAGGGAGAGCTCACCTGAGTGGAAACTCACCTGAGTGAGTGAGAACTCACCTGAGTGAGTGAGTCCCAGTCTTCCACTGGGAATTTGGGATCCAGAGTGGATTTTAGCTGCCTTAGGGAGGTGCAGGCAGGAGCAGCCCCACCCCAGCATGACCAGTTTGTCCCTTTGGGCACTAAACCAGCTGCAATCCCATTCTCTGCCCAACTCCAGAAATTCCAATTGGCTTGAGCTGTTCCAAAGCTGGGATTGTTCCTTTTGTTTTTCCCACGCTTATCCCTCCACACCAAATCCTACCAAGCAGTTTTGGGCACGTTTTCCTCTCCTTTTGTCCTGTCCTCACCTCTTGCATGGATCCTGGGGAGTTGGTGAGTGATGATCCATATTCCCACAGCCAGAAGGGAATTCCTGTTAAAACCCCAATTCCAGGCTCCCTCAGCCCCCTTGAGTACAAGGGATCTCCTTCCTCCATTTTATCTCGTATAAAATGTTGAGATTTGGAGGATTTGTTGGCATTTGGAAACCCAGGTCAGGTTTACCACTGATTCCTTGGATTCCTGGGTTTCAAAGTTTTAAAAAAATGAGATTTTCCCATGTTTGGTTCTTGTGTGTTGAACTTGCCTGTGAGGGTGGGGAGGCTTTGGCACACATGCCAAGAGCAGCTGGAAGTGTCCCCATCCCTGGAATTGTCCAAGGCCAGGCTGGACAGGGCTTGGAGCAACCAGGGATAGGGAAAACCATCCCTGCCCATGGAAAGAGTTGGCATTAACTGACATTTAAGGTCCCCGCAAGCCAGAATTCTGAACCCCCGGGTGCTGAAGCCGTGTCTCTGTTGCAGTGGTGTCGTGTGGCCACCCCGGGTCCCCTCCCCACGCGCAGATCTCGGGGGACAAGCACACGGTGGGCTCCGTGGTCAGGTACAGCTGCCTGGGCCGGCGCACGCTGGTGGGCAACGCCACGAGGATGTGCCAGCTGGACGGGCGCTGGAGCGGCTCCCTGCCACACTGCTCGGGTGAGGGGGCTTGGGAAGGGCACTGCGGGGCACACAGGCACCGGCAGCGGGCCAGGGTCACCCAGCCATGGTCAGCTAGCCATGGTCATCCACCCATGGTCACCGTTTATGGTCAGTCAGCCACAGTCACCCGTTCATGGTCACTTGTTCATGGTCAGCTAGCCATGGTCAGCTAGCCATGGTCACCTGTTCGTGGTCAGCTAGCCATGGTCACCCATTCATGGTCACCTGTTCATGGTCAGCTAGCCATGGTCATCCATTTATGGTCACCTATTCATGGTCACCTGTTCATGGTCGCCCAGCCACAGCCAGCTGGCCATGGTCACCTGTTCATGGTCACCCATTCATGGCCACCCAGCCATGGTCACCTGTTCATGGTCACCCAGCCATGGTCACCTGTTCATGGTCACCCAGCCATGGCCACCCAGCCACAGTCAGCTAGCCATGGTCACCTGTTCATTGTCACCCATCCATTGTCATCACCTCCCACCCATCGTCACCTACTCCTTGTGCCTTGAGGAGGAGGCACTTCCCTTCCCTGAACTTCCCTTCCCTGGACGTCCCAAATCCTTCCCTTTTCCCTTTTCCCTTTTCCCTTTTCCCTTTTCCCTTTTCCCTTTTCCCTTTTCCCTTTTCCCTTTTCCCTT
>JAWWMS010000091.1:4689963-4716960 GCA_035048045.1 Chlorospingus semifuscus
TTCCCATTCCCAATCCCATTCCCATCCCATTCCCATTCCCATTCCCAATCCCATTCCCATCCCATTCCCATTCCCATTCCCAATCCCATTCCCATCCCATTCCCATTCCCATTCCCAATCCCATTCCCATCCCATTCCCATTCCCATCCCATTCCCATCCCATTCCCATTCCCACTCCCATTCCCATTCCCATCCCATTCCCATTCCCACTCCCTTCCCATTCCCATTCCCATTCCCATTCCCAGTCCCATTCCCATCCCCATCCCAATCCCATTCCCAATCCCATTCCCATTCCCATTCCCTTCCCCAGCCTGGTTTCTCCCCGCAGCAGGATCCCGCAGCCCCATTAGCCGAGGCCCCATCGCTGCTCCTCACCTCCCCGGTGACACAGCCGGGCGCGCACACAGGGCAGAACAAAGCGGTGACAATTGGTGACAAATGGACTGCACAGCATCCCGTGGCCCCGTCGCCAGGGAGACCCTGGCCAAGCACGGGCGGCCGGAGGGATGCGGGATGGCAGAGGGGACCTGTGGGAACTCAGCGCATCCCTCTGGATGTCCAGAGCTGCTGGGATCCCCGTTGGGGGGCTCGGAGGCCCTGGCGTGCTGCCCGGAACACCTGGTGGCTTGATTTTGATCCTTCTAACAAATTGCCAGCTTGGCATGAGGACAGAAAAATCACACAGGTTTGAATGGTGTAATAATGAAGTATTCACAGGGTGAAAATGTAGATTTCAGGAATTTTGGTATGGGGGTTTTGGGGACAAGATGGAGGAATCTGGGCGTGTCTAGTCCTTCTTCTTTCTTCTTCTTGGTCTCCATTTTCTGCAGTGATGTTGGCACTTTGGGATTGGTTTAAAGTAGAGGTGCACTGTCTAACATAGGTGATAGGTATTGGGACTTAAGTGTAAATACATGGTTTGTAGTATGAAAGGACAACACACAGAGTGCCTGTGGCTGCCTTGCTGAGCAGATCTCAGCTGGGCAGAAAGAAAATTTTATAGGTAAGAATTAATAAACAACCTCAAGACCGAAAAGCGAAGAGTCCAGACTCGTTCTTCAGTTGCACGGGCTGAAGCAGAGACATCCTGCACATCTCAGGGCAGCAATTAACAACCAAAACCCGAGAGCACTGCTGGGATGTTGTGATAAAAGCCAGTTCTGGATTGGATAGGTCATATTTTATAGGATTATCAGAGGTTATATTATATATTATACTATAAAATATAACCTATATATATTTTATAGTATTATCAGTACTGTGTCAAATCTTACTGGTGGACAATACATTCCCGCTTAATTTATGGGTCAGTGCATGGTATTTTGCATATTTGTCTGTATTTTTAGTTGGTTTACATATTTTTTCTACTAATTCTCATGAGACAGATCTTATTGTTTATACTGGTGCACTTATTTTTCACTCTAGGAATAGATTTTTGTGTTAATGAATCTTTCATACCAAGATTGTTTTCTCATGGGAACTTGCAGCTATTAATTTAGGCCTGATTTTATGAGGCCTTTGTTTTATAATTTCTCTTCCTGTCTGCAACACTGGGACACCTCTAGGGCTGTGTCCAGCTCTGGTCACTCATGGCCAGAGAGACACTGAGGGGCTGGAGTGTGTCCAGAGAAGGGAATGGAGTGGAAAAGGGTTTGGAGAACTCCTGATGGGGCTCAGGGGGCTCCCCACAACTCCCTGACAGGAGAGGGGTCAGGCTCTGCTCCCAGGATGAAACAGCCTCAATCTGTGCCAGGTTGGATTTTAGGGAATATTTCTCCGTGGAAAAATCTTGGAGCTGCCCAGGGAGGTTTGGAGTGCCCATCCCTAGAGGTGTCCAAGGTAAGACTTGGAGCTTTTGGGCAAAAAACATGAAATTATGTGAGCTGGACTTTGATGATCCTTGGGGGTCCCTTCCAGCTCCTGATTCCATGAGTGCTCCATGTCCCTGCCCTCCTGAATATTAATTAAATATTGAGTTGAGTCCTTTCCCGTGTGGAAAATACCTTCAGTATCCTGGGCTGTGTTTCCCACCACCAGGGCTGGTGTCCAACTCAAATCCTGACGTGGTTTCTCTGCTCTCCCACTCAATTATTTCAAACCAGAGCTGACAAAATCCCTTTTTTTCCAGGGATTTACAAGAAGGAAGACGTGCACCTGCTGCTCCAGGTGTACCAGATCATGGGGCCACTGGAGATCTTTGCCAACAAGTTCAGGAATGACAAATGGGCCCTGGATGGACACGTGAGTGAACAAAACTCGCCCTCCCTTGGCTGTCCCAGCCTGGATTTCCCTTCCCTGGAGCTGAGGGATAATTCCCAGAGCTGGGAGGGGACATGTGGCACTTCCCCAGCAGGTGACAGCTCCTCCTGCAGCTGGGGGTTGCTTTTATTGTCCTGGGGTTTGGAATCCATCATCTCCCAGATAATGCTGGAGGAGAAACCAACAGGATTCATTCCATGTGGGTGTTTTACATCTGCTCAACATCTTGCTGGAAAAGCTGATTTTCCCTACTGGAGCCAACTCCTTACCCTTTGCCTGTGTCTGGGAGTTTCCCAACCCTTTAGGGATCCAAAGGAGCTTGTGGATCCAACTGACCCATGGCCACTTTCTCCCTCTCCTTCTGGAATCAGCAATGTCCTCTCCAATTTATCACAAACAAGATTTTTTTAGCTTCCCTTCCTTCGAGAATGGAGAATTTTCCGTTGTTGGGTGGTGAAACTCCTTTAAAAATGCCAGAATTTTCTGGGGAATTCCATCAAATTAATGCACTTGGAAGGGGCTGGGATGAGATGAGTGTTAAATCCAGGGAAAAATTGGATAAATCCATTGATTTCCACTCTCCACAGGTCTCGTCGGAGTCCTCGAGTGGCACCTTCGTGTACCAGGGCTTTGTGCGTGGCAAAGGCTTCGGGCAGTTTGGCCTCCAGAGACTTGGTAAAATTCCTTGGATTTGCACTTTTCCCCTTGATTCCAGCAGCTCCATGTTACAGCTTCCAGAAGCTGTAAATATTTTGCTCTGGTTGGGGTTTCCAGGCAGGGAATATTTCTCCAATCCTTGGCTTGAATTTTCCGCGCTTTCCAAGTTCTGCTGAACTTGGTGTGAGGTTTGTGGGAGACAAACAGCACAAAACAAAGAGCACAAGGATAAAATTTATAATTTGGGAACAAGATGAGGGATAACCAGGCTGCTGTCCAAAGCAGGGAGAGTTTGGAAGCACAAACAACACCTGGATATATATTTTTCCAAATTCCCAGATCCCTGCCAGCCCAAATCCCATTCCCACCACAGCAAGTGTCTCCATCAGAAATCACAGAGGCTCTTGAGAGCTTAAACCCCCCAAAGTTTAAGCTCCTAAATACCACTTAAAGCATGGTTTGAGCTCTTTAATCCCTCAGGATTGCTGGAATCTCGTCACCTTTATGGATGCTCGTTATTGCAGCGTTTCAGAGTCTCCTTAAAGCCCAACTTCATGCATCCAAGTTGGACTTTTTTGGCAAAATAAATCAATTTATATCTCTCTGTAATTGCAGATGTAAATAAATTATGAGACCTAATAGGCTGGATCTCCATCCTTGCACATCCATTTTTAAATTCCATTTTCCAGCATCACCTCACTCATTTTGCTGCTGGTGCCACCTGTACTTTGAGCCAAGGCCTTTTCCCCCAGCAGGGGTTTGGAAATGTGGGAAATGTGAAAGGAAAATGAAGGAAATGTGTTCCTTTCTGCTGTGTTGCAGACATCAGCATGATGGAAAATGATCCTGAATCCATAGGCCACCACTTTGCATCCAACAGCAGCTCCGTGGCAGCCGCCATCCTTGTGCCTTTCATCGCCCTGATTATTGCAGGGTTTGTGCTTTATCTCTACAAACACAGGTGGGTTTGGGGCAAGAATCCCAAAACCTGAAAGAAATTCAGGGATTTGAGAGAAATATCAATGAGCTGGGCTTAAAATCCCCCTTTTAGGGCTGGTTTAATTCAGGAGGTGGGGCAAAAACAGAGGGTTTGGGAAATTGGGGGAATAATTCCAAAAGGTGAAAGAAATGCAGGGATTTGAGAGAAATATCAGTGAGTTGGGCTTAAAATCTCCCCCTTTAGGGCTGGTTTAATTCAGGTGGGACAAAAACAGGGTTTGGGAGGTTATTGCAGGGTTTGTGCTTTATCTCTGCAAACACAGGTTTGGGGCAAGAATTCCAAAAAGTGAAAGAAATTCATGGATTTGAGAGAAGTATCCGTGAGCTGGGCTTAAAATTCCCACCTTTAGAAATGGTTTAATTCAGGAGATGGGACAGCAACAAAGAGGATTTGGGAAATTGGGGGAATAATTCCAAAAGGTGAAAGAAATCTAGGGATTTGAGAGAAATATCAGTGAGCTGGGCTTAAAATCCCCCTTTTAGGGCTGGTTTAATTCAGGAGGTGGGAAAATAAAGCATTTCTTTGGATTTGGGATTTGGGAGAGGAGAGCAATGTTTTTTCTGGCCATTAATGGGATTTGTGGCCACATTTGGGAGGATAAAAAACAAATTCCCCCCCTCCCCATGGCTTTGAATGTGATGTAAATTCAGTTTTGTCCTGATCAATGCTGCAAGCCCCCAGATGGATTTTCCTGCCCCATTCCCACAGGTTTCCCCTGTCAGTGCCCTCCCTCAAGGCTGTCACCTTGATTTCTTAACATTTTCTAAGCCTTCTGAGTTTACATTCTTGTAACAAACTTTCTCACACACTTCCTGTAAATAACTCGTTGTTTTGCATTCTTTTGTGGAGGAGGAGAAATTTGATGGACTGTTGGTTTGTCCAGCGTCATTGGAGAGGTGGCGCTGTCACCCTCCAATCCACTGTCACTTTTGGAAACCTATAAATTTTAGAGTCAGAAGATAAATTTTCCTTTTTTTACCTTGAAAGCAGCGTCCTGTGTTCCGTGCCGTGTAGTGACATCACCTGTGTGGGTTTTGTCCCCCATCCCACAGGAGGAGACCCAAAGTCCCATTCAATGGCTACGCCGGCCACGAGAACACCAACGTGAGGGGCACCTTTGAGAACCCCATGTACGACAGGAACCTGCAGCCCTCAGACATCATGGCAGGCGAGGCCGAGTTCACAGTGAGCACGGTGTGCACGGCCGTATAGCGCCGTCCCCACGCGGTGAGTGGGACACGGCCACCCCACGGCCACCGGCGGGCCCTCGGGGCTGTGGGGTCCTGGGGTGAGGGGAGATGTGGAAGGGTTTGGGGTCATGGAGTGAGTGGAGATGGAAGGGTTTGGGGTCATGGAGTGTGGGGAGGTAGAAGGGTTCTCATGGGATCATGGGGTGAGTGGGGAACTGGAAGGGTTTGGGGTCATGGAGTGTGTGGGAAGTTGGAAGGGTTCTCTTGGTATCGTGGAATGTGTGGGGATCATGGAGTGCAGGGAGTTGGAAGGGTTTGGGATCATGGAGTGTGTGGGGAGCTGGAAGGGTTTGGGGTCAGAGAGTGCAGGGAGCTGGAAGAGTTTGGGATCATGGAATGTGGGGAGTTGGAAGGGTTTGGTATTATGGAGTGTGGGGAGTGGGATCATGGAGTGTGGGGAGTTGGAAGAGTTTCCATAGGATCGTGGAATGTGGGGAGTTTGGAAGGGTTTAGGATCATGGAATGTGTGGGGAGTTGGAAGGGTTTGGGGTCGTGGAGTGTGTGGGGTTGGAAGGGTTTGAGGTCATGGAGTGAGTGGGGAGTTGGATCATGGAGTGTGTGGGGATTGGAAGGGTTTGGGGTCAGGGAGTGCGAGGAGCTGGAAGGGTTTGAGATCATGGAATCCGTGGAGTTGGAAGGGTTTGGGATCATTGAGTGTGGGGAGTTTCCATGGGATCGTGGATTGTGGGGAGCTGGAAGGGTTCTCTTGGGATCATGGAACGTGGGAGTTGGAAGGGTTCTCATGGGGATCTTCATGGGATCATGGAATGCATGGAGTTGGAAGGGTTCTCTTGGGATCGTGGATTGTGTGGAGTTGGAAGGCTTTGGGGTCATGGAATCTGTGGGGAGGTGGAAGGGTTTGGGATCATGGAGTGGAGGGAGTTGGAAGGGTTCTCATGGGATCATGAAGTGTGGGGAGTTGGATCGTGGAGTACAGGGAGTTGGAAGAGTTTGGGATCATGGAGTGTGTGGGGAGTTGGAAGGGTTCTCATCGGATCATGGAATGTGTGGAGTTGGAAGGGTTTCCATGGGATTGTGGAATGTGGAGAGGTGGAAGGGTTCTCTTGGGATCATGGAGTGTGAGGAGTTGGAAGGGTTTGGGATCATGGAGTCAGTGGAGTTGGAAGGGTTTTCATGGAATCATGGAGTACAGGGAGTTGGAAGGTTTCTCATTGGGATTATGGAATGAGGGGAGTTGGAAGGGTTTGGGATCATGGAGTGTGTGGGGAGTTGGAAGGGTTTGGGGTCGTGGAGTGTGTGGGGAGTTGGAAGGGTTCTCATGGAATCATGGAAAGGTTCTCATGGGATCATGGAATGCGGGGAGTTGGAAGGGTTTGGGATCATGGAATGTGTGGAGTTGGAAAGATTCTCATGGGATCATAGAACGTGGGGAGTTGGAAAGGTTTGGGATCATGGAACATGGGGAGTTGGAAGGGTTTCCGTGGGATCGTGGAATGCAAGGAATATTCCATCTGGAATGCTCCAATTTTAGGACACCAAAGGCAGTTCCCCAGAATTCCCATGTGCCATGACCAACCCCCTTGCTTCCCCAGATTCCCGTGGCCGGTGTCCAGTGTGGATGACTGTCCCACCTCACCATCCATCCACCCCCTCCCCACCTCCCTGCTCCCGCCCCGCCGAGGCCGCGGGGAAGCTGCTGCACCTCCCTGGAATTCCCGAGGGGCTGCTGGATCCACCTCCAACCTCCATCCTGCTGGATCTCCAAGCCAAAGGTTCTGCTCCGGCCCCGCTCCCAGACCTCGGGAAGGCCTGGTGGTGGGAAGGCTTTCCCCAGCTTCCCAAACTTTGGGAAGAGCTTGGGCGACAAAGAGGTTGTGCACAAGGTACTGGATTCATGGAAAACACCAGGATGGGACAGGATGAGGATTTGTGTGTCTGGGTTATTTTTTGGTTGGATTTTCTACCCCAGGGCTTGAGCAGAGGAAGGGTTTTCAAAGGAGAGCTTTCCAAACCTTAGGAAGCTTTTCCCCTCTTCCCTGTGTTTGGTTTTCCTTTGGGCATTCCTGGCTGGATTTACAGAAAACACCTGGATGGGACAAGATGAGGATTTGGGGTTTCTGTATTTGGGTTTCTGGGTCATTTCTTGGTTGGAATTTTTGCCCCAGGGCTTGAGCAGAGGAAGGGTTTTCAAATGCAAAACTTGGGAAGCTTTTCCCCTATTACCGGTGTTTCATTTTCCTTTGGGCATTCCTGGCTGGATTTATGGATAACACCTGGATGGGACAGGATGAGGATTTGGGGTTTCTGCATTTGGGTCTCTGGGTTATTTCTTTGTTGGATTTCCTACCCCAGGAAGAGTTTTCCGAATGGGACCTTCCCAAAATCTTCCCTCTTCCCTGTGTTTGATTTTCCTTTGGGCATTCCCAGCTGGGTTTTTCCTGCCCCATATTCCCCCTGTTCTGAGCTGGGCCCAAATCCCTGATCAGGAATTCACTGCCAGACGATTCCTGAAGGGACAGGAATATCCAAAGGGACAAAAATCCTCTCTGAAAAGAACTCAACACTAATTCCCCCAAAAGCTTCCCAAATCCTTTGCCCTTTTCAGACTGATCCTCTAAAGGGCAACGCCAGAGGAGTTTTAATTCCCATCCTGAGCTGCTCCTTTTATTTCCCAAGGGCACTGAGGTTTCCTGGGATTTTGTGGGAGCAGGGAAAGCTCTGGATCCTTGTGATCCAAAGTTTGCTTGGAGTCACTTTTTTTAGGATCAGGGGAGGCAGAAGTGCCATTCCCAGGTCACTGAGTCCAGGAGGCTCCAAGGAAAATCAGGATGAACCCTTTGGAATGGGGGTTTCCATCCATGCTCCCATTTCTCCTCCCTGAAGCTCTGCCTGGGATAATTTGGGAATTTTTGTTGCTTTATCCTTGATTTTCTGGGTGTAAATACATCAATATTTTATTTTTGTTACTCCTGCCTCTCCCAGAGGGAGCAAAATCCCCAGCCTGCCAAAAAATGCCACCTGTGCTCCCAAAAATGTCACTTCTGCTCCCAGAAATCCCACCAAGGTGCTCTGATTTCTCCCTGGGAAGTGGAGCTGGATCCTGAGCCCTGATCCAGCATGGGCAGGGGTCAGGGAAATGTTCCCACATGGATTTGGGGAGGATCCCAGGGTGAAATTCCATGGGCAGATGGATTGGGATGGTGTCAATCCCATTGGGACTCCAAGGGAATATTCCCCTCTTCCTTTGTCCCCCGTCCATCCTCCCAGAGCTGGAACAAGGCTGGAGAACCCCTTGGAATCCTTGGATCCCACCCTGCCTCCAGCTGGGCTCTCCTGGCCCATCCCTGATCTTTTCCAAGCTCAATTATCCCTAAAAACCCCAGAGCCCAACCCAAATCCGTGCCCTGCCACATCCCAATCCCAATTCCAGGCCCCAAAATTCCAACAATCCCTGGAAGCAGAGCTTGGATCCATCCAGGTTCTTCAAATCCCAGGGAATCCTCCCACACCTGGCTCCCACTCATTCCATGGAAAATCCAGGAGAAATTCATATCAGGAGTGCAAAATAAATCCAAAATATTTAAAACCACCCAGGCAGGGAGAAGAGGGAGCTCGACTTTAATGGAATTTGCTGCTTTGGATCCATGAATTCCCTTTTCCTGCTGTTGCCCAGGGAGCCAAGGAAGTGGGAAAAGGGGTTTATCCCATTTTTTTGCAAGCTGGCTGAGATCTGCTCCATGCCATTCTCCATCCTTGTGCCCAGAGGACTTGCATATGGGAAAAAAAAAATATGGGAAAAAGGGAAAAAAAAATTAAAATAAAAGGGAAAAAAATGAAGAAAAAAGGAAAAAAAATGAAGAAAAAAAAGGGAAAAAATGAGAAAAATATAAAAAACCACAAAAAAAGCTCAAATCCCTCTTTTGTACAGAGATATATTTTTATTAATTAAAAGTTTGTACAGCTAAAAAATAAATAAAAAAAAACAAATTGTAATTTTTTTTTTCATTATCGTAGGGAAAAACAAGAACAAAAAAAGTAGTGGAAAAAAAAATCAGCTTTTTTTTGTAAATGTAATAAAGTGTATAAATGGTTTCCATAAAAATGTACATATGGAATCTCTCCATGCCCCTGGCTTGTCTGCAGAATTCCCAGTTAATTTATCTGTCTCTGTATATGAGGCTTTTCCGTGTGTTCCCGGCGTTCCCTGCGGAATTTCAAAGCTATTTTCGATTTTGGACTTCCAAATAATAAAAAAATCTCGATTTTTGCATTGCTTTTTCTTACAGCCCCCTGGTGCTTTCTTTTCTTTTCTTTCTTTTGGGGTTTTTTGGGGGTTTTTTTTGTTTTGTTTTTTGGGTTTGTTTTTTTTTTGTGTGTGTGTGGTTTTTTTGGTTTGGTTTGGTTTGGTTTTTTGTTTTTTGGTTGTTTTTTTGGTTTGTTTTGGTTTGTTTTTTTTGGGGTTTTTTGTGGGGTTTTTTTGGGGTGGTTTTTTGGGTTTTTGGTTGGGTTTTTTTTGGGGGGTATGTGTGAATTCCAGAAGTTTTATCCCAGGATTTTCAGGTTGTGCACACACCATTCATGCAGGGATGGAGTTTCCCGACTTTGCCAGCACATCACAATTTCAGGAAAGGGGAAAATCCGAGCAAATTGGGTGGATTTGCATGAATGGATTTGGCTTTCCCAGCGGGATTTTATCAGCGATATCCCACGGGAAAGGAGAACGGGACCCTTCCCGCTTCCGAACCCCCGCATTCCTGCTCCAAGAGCCCCAATTTGCCTTAATGAGGTTTTAATTAACGCCTCCTCTCTCTCCGTGCCCGGTGATTGGCAGGAATTAAATCGGGATCGAGGAAATTTGGGATGAAAAAGGCCCTGGAGGATCTTTGATGTCCCGCGGCTGCTCCCGTGTGGATTTGATGCTCCCTTGCTTTTTATTTGGCTTTTCAGACGCTTCATCCTTGGATTTATCCTTGGATTTGTCCCCTCCTTGGCTCGGTTTATCCAAAATAAGGGTCAGGGAGGGAGCTGAGGTTTTTTGGGATGGGGTTCCTTGGGATTTTGGGGCAGCAGAAAGGATCCTGCTGGATTTCCATGGATTCAGGGGGAGGGAATGGGATCCAAATGGTTTTGGAGCTTCCCAGAGGAGCTGGGGCTGCCCCATCGCTGGAATGTCCAAGCTTGGAGCAGCCTGGGATGGTGGGAGCTGTCCATGGCCATGGAATTTTGGGTGGAATTGGATCATCCTTAAGGTTCCTTCCAACCCAAACCATTCCAGGATTCTTCCTGCTTCCAATTCCCAACATTTCCCTCTGTATTTGGGGTATTCTTCCTGCTTCCAATTCCCAACGTTTCCCTCGGTATTTGGGGTTTAATCCCTGACCCAGGCTCAGCTTTTGGGTGTTCTTCAGGAGAGAGTTCCTCATTTCCCAAGAATTTTTTTGCCACCAAGTTCCAGCCCTGGAATCTCCTCCAAAACTGGGATTTGGTGATTTCCAAAGTTTTCCCAACATCTCTGCCAGCATTCCCTGGAAGGAAAGATCCCAAAAGTCCCCCCGGATCTTCCAGTGGCTGCTGATTGAGGGAGAGACCAGCAGGGAAACTGGGAGAGCTGGAGCTGCCACTTGGGAATATTTTGGGGAAAAAAATCAGGGAGAGACCAGCAGAGAAACTGGAAGGAGCTGGAGCATCCACTGGGAATCTTTTGGGGAAAAAAATCAGGGAAAGACCAGCAAAACATCCACCAGGAAAAAAAACCCATGGAGAGAGCAGCAGGACAGGAGCTGGAGCATCCCCTGGGCATTTTTTTGGGGAAAAAAACACAAAAGGACCATCAGGGAAATTGAGGATTTCTTCAGGAATATCCCATGGGATTCCTCGGAGGGATCCCTGCCCTGATGGCAAGAGTTGGCTCATCCCAAAATAAAAATCTGGGAGATATTTTAATTAGGATTTTCTTCTTTGAAAATGAATCCCAATTCCTTCCATCTGCCAGCCTGGAATATTCCAAGCTCCAGTAAAAACAAGTGGGAAACTCCCTGTGAGGAGAGTGGAAGCGCAGGAGGGATGGAAAAGATGGAATCATTGCCTTCTCCCACCCGGGATTTATAAAATAAGCTATAAATTAAACATCTCTTTAATTAAATGTCACTTGAAAGATCACCTTAACTCAGCCTGAGGCTGGAGGGATAAGGGGGTGTCAGGAATAATAAAATAATAATTCTAAATCCAGGAATTATTGCTCCATTTGCCCTTTCCAGCGGCGATTCCAGCTGATTGTGGAACAAATCCTTGGGAAGCCTTGGGAATCATTGGTCTCTCTCCCATTAAAGGTGATTAAATACAGATAAAATCCCCTTCCAAACTGGAGGGGCGTGGTTGGATCTTCCCAAGGGAATTCAGGGTGTGGGAGGTTAAAAGGGAGACGGCACCGAGGGGAGTTCTGTGTTCCATTTTTTCCCCTTTCCCCTTTTTTTACCCTTTTTTTTCCTCTTTTCCCCCCCCCCCTTTTTTTTCTCCTTTTTTTCCCTTTCCCCCCCTTTTCTTCCCCCCTCCCCCCCTCCCCTTTTTCCCCTTTTTTTTCCTCCTTTTCCTCCCTTTTTTTTCCCAATTTTTTCCCTTTTCCTTCGCAATTCCCGGTTTTTTCAGCAGGGAGAACACGGCTCATCAGCAGAACCGAGCCGCTGGGATTGTAACTATTGATTTTTCCCTGTTTTCACCACTTCTCAGTGCCTGGAAAACATCACTGGAGCCAACACTGGGCACCTGGGGACAGCTTTGGGATTGCAGGCGCTGTCCTGGAGCGTTTCTTTGGAAATCTGCCAGGAAATCTGGCAAAAAAATGGGGAAAATTGTTTAAAATCTGTGTTTAGGCACAAAAAAAAGAGCTCAAGGCGAGGCTGATGGAGCTGCTTGAACCTGGAGTAGCTTTGCCCTGGAATTCCTGGATGTGGGATCAGCTGGGAGGGGCTGCCACAATCAGCAAAATTCCCAATTATTTTTGGGAATTCTCACCCTGGAGGGCCAAACCACTTGGAATTGGACACAAATCCGTGGATTAACTGCACCATTCCCACCTGCCAGCAGCTGGAGCACCTGGATGTGGCCCCTTGATCCCAGCTCTGAATTTCCCAATCCTGCTGGAAGCAGCTCCTGCTGCTGGCGCTGCCACCCCAGAAGGTTCTGGCTCCAAAAATCCATTCCCTGCTGGATTTGGGATTTTTTCCCTCCATTTTCTCGTTGATGCTGCTGTTCCTGCTGCTGGGAATGAAGAGATTTTAAGCAGGGGTTGCAGGAAGGGTACAGGGAGCAGCTGCATCCCAAACCAGCAGCTCATTCCTCATGGGAATGTCATGTTCCAGTGATGGATGCAGGATTCCAACTTGTGGCTGGATGTGTCCAAGGCCAGGATAGAAAAACCTGGCATCCATGGCAGGATGTTCCTTAAGGTCCCTTCCATCCCAAACCCCTCTGGAATTCTCTGCTGCTCCCAAGGAATGGTTTTAGGGCAGGACGGTGCTGCCAAGCCGGGCTGGGCTGAGCTCCTTTGGAAAAACCCTTGGAAAACAGATGGGAACAAAATGGTGTTGGCAGCAGAGAGGTTTAAGGATATCACATCCCAAATTTTGGCAGCCCGTGGAGGTGACCGGAGCAGGGACAGCTGCCAGGATTTGAGGGCAAAGCAGGGAAAATCACAACAGGAATCTTGGGAATTGGGGTTTTGGGAATTCCCCAAAAATGCTGGGACTGAACCCCACCCCACAGCCTCCACCAAGGCCTGGGGGTTAATTAATGCCACAACAAACCCTCATTAAGAGGCTTAATTAATATTATTTCATTTACAGACAGGAGGCAGCTGCTCCTGCTTCCCATAGAGGGAGGGTTGTGCAGGAATTGTCCTGCAGGGATACCTGGGATGGGATCTGGGGTCAGGTTTGGGTGCGAGGGAGGGAATCCAACATTCCAGCCACGTCCCCAAGGGTTTTCCCAGCCCTCATCCCATCAGCAGCATCCCTGTCCGTGGGCTCCATGGCAGGATGGATGTGGGAAGGTTGGATTTGATGATCCTGGAGGTCTTTTCCAACCATCACAATTCCATGATTCCTGTGCTTTCCATCTCTATTTTCTGCCTGGGTGCCACCCCTGTGGGTGACACCCCTGTCCCCTCCTGTCACTGCCAGGCCAACCCTGCCCTTCCCACCTTTAATTTGGGCTCTCAGGATTTCCCAGCCTCATTCCCACAGCCAATTCCATGGAAATGGGTGGAAGTGAATTCCCTGTGATTCCCCATTCCCTCTTCTCACCCTGCACGAATATTGGAGCAATTTTGGGCAGAGCATCTAAAATTTGCCCTTTTTTTCCCTGGAGAAGCTTCCTGAACTTTGGGCATCCTGCTTTTGGAGCTGGGAGCACCTTCCTGGTGTTTTGATGGAGTTTGGGATTAATTTATCCCAGCTCCTGCAACATTCCAGCAGAACAAAACACCTTAAAAACAAATCCCTTTCTTTAGGAGGCAAAAAAAATAAATAAATAAACCCATCAAATAATAATCCAAGAATAAAAATCAGGAATTTTATGGCACCTCCAATAACGAACTCCGTCCTCAGAAGCTCATTTACGTATTTAAGCCCTTGTTTAATATTCTAATTAGCAGTTAATCAGCTATCGAGAGAGAACAAACGGTGATTAGCTCATCTTCACCTCCTCCAGGTGATTTGGGCTCATCAGCTCCGGGAAACTTTCCTGATATTCCTGAATTATTCATGGCCACGGGAATGTCCCGGGGTGGGATTTCAGGTGCATAACCGAGGGGGACACGGTGCCTTTTGGGGAAAAGAGTTTGGATGGGATTTTGGGCAAAAATTCCTTCCTGGGAGGGTGGGAAGGGGCTGGGATGGATATTTCATGTGGCTGCCACATTCGTGGAAGTGTCCAAGGCCAGCTTGGAACAACTTGTGATAATGGAAGGTGTTCCTGCACATCTAATTTAATTATTCCAGGCTATCATTTATCCTGATTGTTCCTTTCCTCTTTTCCCACAGCTTTCCAAGGAGCTGGGAAGCAAAGGAAAGCTCCCGCGGGAGGTCTCAGGTCTGGAGGAGGAACTGGTGCAATCCCAAAGGGATTCCTCGAATCCCTTTCCCTTCTTCCCTTTTTCCTTTCCCATCCCACTGAAGGTTGGCAGGATGCTGCACTCCTCCCTCTGTATTGCCAGGGAGCAAATTCTTAAAACTCTTGGAATAATTTGGAAAGATTCCACCTGGTTTTGCTCGGAAAAGAAGCCCTGCCTGGCCAGGCTTTGGATCTTGAGGTTTGGCTGTCTGGGAGCAGGGATCAGCTGAGGTGACAAGGACTGGGCTGGCTCCCAGGAGAATCCACGAGGCACGAGCAGGTGGGAGAGAGAGAGGCAGGAGCTCCAGACAGCTGCTTCCCGGAATTTTAATTAATTCCCGAGCTTTTTAGTCTTCCCAGACGCCGGCTTTGCCAGGCTCCGGATTCCTAGTGCCTGCCAGGATGGATCAGGAAGGTCAGAGCTGCTCCTTGCCAAGCAGAGCTCCCTCACTGCTGCCCTCAGCGATTTTTTAGGAAGCTGTGCTGACTCTGGAAGGTGCAGGATCAGCTGGAGCAGCGTCCCTGGATGTGCTGGAGCTCATCCCATCCCATCCCATCCTTGCCTGGGATGTGCTGAGTGTGGGATTGAGGAGCTCCCAAGGATTCCTGGATCCTCCTGGATGCCCAGGATGCTCCACAGGCACAGCAGAGCTTTTCCTGCTCTGTCCTGGGAAGTGGCTTTTCCCTGCTCAGCCCTCAGTCCCACATAGAAGTGGCTTTTCCCTGTTCCAGGACCAAAACCCAGCCCTGATCCCACCTGGAAGTGGCTTTTCTCTGTTCCAAGACAAAAATTCAGCCCCTGATCCTTCCTGGAAGTGACTTTTCCCGGTCCCAGGACCAAAACGTGGCCCTGATCCTTCCTTAAGTGTTTTTTTCCTGCTCCAGGAACCGAATTCAGCCCTGATCCCACTGGAAGTTGTTCTTCCCTGTTCCAGGACCAAAATTCAGCCCTGATCCTACCTGGAAGTGGCTTTTCCTGCTCCAGGACTAAAACTCAGCCCTGATCCCATCTAGAAGCGTCTTTTTCCTGCTCCAGGACCCGAATTCAGCCCCTGATCCCACCTAGAAGTGTTTTTTCCCTGTTTCAGGACCCAAACTCAGCCCTGATCCCACCTGTAAGTGGCTTTTTACTGCTCAGCCCCTGATCCCACCTGGAAGTGTCTTTTTCCTGCTCCATGACCAAAATTCAGCCCCCAATCCCACCTGTAAGTGGCTTTTCCCCGTTCCAGGACCAAAACCCATCCCTGATCCCTCCTGAAGTGGCTTTTCCCTGCTCCAGGACCAAAACTCAACCCCTGATCCCATCTGGAAGTGGTTTTTCCCTGCTCCAGGACCAAAACTCAGCTCCCAGCCCCTTCCAGCCCTTCCATGTCCATCCCAAAAGTGGGAAGGGATCAAAGGAAAGGAATTCCCCTTTTCCCCCCTCAGTGCCCGGTGCCGGGGGATGCTCCAGCCCCTTCCTGAAAGAAATCCGCGTTTATCGGGAATATCCCAGGCTGGAAGAGCCAATTCCACGGGCTGGCAGCTCCCTCTCGTGGGGAGAAAAGCCAGGAAGAGCTGGGATGTGCCCAGATGTGCGGCACAGCTGGAGCGGGATTCCCCGAGGGGTCGGAAAATGGGAATTTTTTTCCAATGGGAATAAAGACATTTTATAGAACTTTTGAGACTTTAAACTTAGGGCTGTCTAATTAGACAGAGACTAAAAAGTGTAACCTAAACAATTCACTAGAAAAAGAAGAGAACAAAGGAAATAATTGCTTTTATTGAGTGTTTTAGTGAGACTAAAAACCTCTTACCCCTAGGTCAGTTTTTCTCTGAAAAAACTTTGTTATTTTACCTTTTATTAAAACTTTTTTGTTTCCAACACTACCTCAGAAGCCATCCTACTAATTTTATGCCATTTGGAGTAACAAAACTATCTCAAGTGTAATAAATTCTCTGAGAGCTCATAAGACCTAGCTCAAAGAAAAACTTATCATCCTAATCCTCAACTTGTACCCTCAAAATTCTGCACCCCACCACGGCCTTGCTTAAATCCAAAGAAATCCACAAATCATTCCAGTTATTAAGAATCCAGCTTGGTTTTATTGTCCAGTTTTTCCAAAAGTTGGTGGTTTCCTCACCAAAATTATAAAATATCCCTATTTTTTATCCCTATTTTACAAAGATTTACAGCTCTGGGAGTGACCAAGTTGGAGCTGGGAATTCTCTTAAATAATCAAACCATGATTTTGGTTTTGGGGGGACTTTAAAAATTCCAATTTAAAAAAGAAAAGATAAGGCTAAAAATGGAATTTCCACCAGCTCCTTCAAACATCACAGGGAATTATAAAATTTATTCCATTTTTTTTTTGGGGAGGGGGGGAAAGGCTGCAGGGAGCAGATTTGAAACCCTATGGATGGAAACAGGATTAGAGGCCCTGATTCTGGTTTATATAAAGACACCTTTACAGATTCTGGCAGCACAGAAAAACCCTAAAGTATATTTAAATGAAATGTATGCTGCCAAAACTCTGTAAAAAAAAAAATAGGTCCCAAAATTAACATTTTAGGGCTGTGTTTTCCCTGCTGTCCCCCCTCACACCAGAACCGGGAATGTGAGGCCGTTTCTCGCAGTGTTCTGGTCACTTTTGGAAGGGATTTTCATGAGGGAATTGCACAGAACAGGGGGCAGGACAGAGAAACCCTAAAGTGTATTTAAATAAAATTTATGCTGCCAGAACTGAGTAAAAAAAAATCAAGTCCCAAAATTATAATTTTAGGGCTGTGTTTTCCCTGCTGTCCACCCTCATGCCAGAACCGGGAATGTGAGGCTGCTTCTCGCAGTGTTCTGGTCACTTTTGGAAGGGATTTTCAGGAGGGAAATACTCAGAACAGGGGGCAGCACAGAGGAACCCTAAATAAAATTTATACCCACTCTAAGATTCTTTTATGCTGCTAGAACTGTGTAAAAGAAAATCAGGTCCCAAAATTATAATTTTAGGGCTGTGTTTTCCCTCACTCCAGAACCGGGAAAGCCTGGAAGCTGCTCCCTGTGGGATTGCAGTGTTGTGGTCACTTTGGGAAGGGATTTTCATGAGGGAATTGCTAAGAACGGGGGGCAGCACAGACGAACCCTAAAGTGTATTTAATAAAATTTATGCTGCCAGAACTGTGTAAAAAGAAAAAAAATCAAGTCCCAAAATTATCATTTTAGGGCTGTGTTTTCCCTGTGTCCACCCTCACCCCAGAGCCGGCAAAGCACAGAAGCTTCACGCTGTGTTGTGGTCATTTTGGGATTTTCATGAGGGAATTGCTCAGAATGGGGGGCAGCACAGAGGAACCCTAAATAAAATTTATACCCACTCTAAGATTTTTTTATGCTGCTAGAACTGTGTAAAAGAAAATCAGGTCCCAAAATTAACATTTTAGGGTTATGTTTTCCCCCGCCTCCACCCTCACACCAGAAGCGGGAAAGCACGGAAACTTCTCCCTGTGGGATTGCAGTGTTGAGGTCACTTTGGGAAGGGATTTTCACGGGGAATCGCTCAGAACGAGGGGCCCTTGACGCTGCCCGGCTCCGTGAGGCGGGCGGCCGCGTAGGCCGAGGCTGCCAGGCAGGCGGCGGGCTCGCAGAAGCCGGGCAGGCCCGCGGGCCCCGGCAGCCCCGGCCGGCCCGCCTCACCCGGGGAGCCCGGCAGGCCCCGCTCGCCCGCCTTGCCGTCCACAGCGTGGCCGGGGATGCCCGGGAGACCTGGAAAGGCAACGGGGTGGGGTGCTGAGAATCAAGCTGGGTTTTCCCTGAGAAATAATAGGGACTTTCCCTGAGAAATAATAGGGATTTTCCCCCTCAGAAACAGGGATTTTTCCCTCAGAAATAGGGGTTTCCTCTCAGAAATAGGGGGTTTCCCTGAGAAATAGGAATTTTCCCCTCAGAAACAGGATTTTTTTCCCTGAAAAATAATAGGGATTTTTCCTCAGAAATAGGGATTTTCCCTCAGAAATACTTTTTTTTCTGAGAAATAATAGGGATTTTTCCCTGAGAAATACGTATTTTCCCTGAGAAATAGGGATTTTTTCCCTCAGAAATAATAGGGATTTTTTTCCCCTGAGAAATAGGGATTTTGCCTCAGAAATAATAGGGATTATTTTCCCCTGAGAAATAATAGGGATTTCTCCCTGAGGAATAGGGTTTTTCCCTCAGAAATAGGGGTTTCCCCTCAGAAACAGGGATTTTCCCTGAGAAACATGTATTTTTCCTCAGAAATAGGCATTTTCCCCTGAGAAATAGGGTTTTTTCCCTCAGAAATAGGGAGGTTTTTTTCCCCTGAGAAATAATAGGGATTTTCCTCTGAGAAATAGGGATGAAGTTGAGGTTTTGTGGGATGAGCTTGTGCAGGTTTTATGGGATGAACTTGGGCCCATTTTGTGGGAGGATCCCGGGCAGGTTTTGTGGAATAAACCTGAGCAGATTTATGGGATGAGCCTGGGCAGTTTTTGTGGGATGAACCTGTGCAAATTTTGTGGGATAAACCTGAGAAGGCTTTGTGGGATGAACCTGGCAGTTTTTGTGGGATGGATCTGGGCACATTTATGGGATGAACCTGGGCAGTTTTTGTGGGATAAACCTGAGCAGGTTTTGTGGGATGAACCTGGTCAGTTTTTGTTGCATGGATCAGAAGGTCCCCAGCCACCGCTGGGCTCATCACCCCAAGGTGACAAAGGCCACCTGGGGACACCTGGTCTCACCTGGGATCCCTGGAGGACCCGGCATTCCCGGGTGGCCACGGCCAACCTCTCCCCGCTCGCCCTTCTCTCCTCTCTTCCCTGTGGGTACAAAAAGGAGGGAAGGACTCCATGGAAATTCCAGATGGGCCATCAGGGACGGGGACAAGCATATCACCACTACCCACCTTTGGGTCCGACATTGCCGATCTGCCCGGCAGCTCCCAGGATTCCGGGGACACCTCGGGGTCCCATGGGGCCGTGGGGTCCCTGATCACCAGGTGGCCCTGGGGGGCCGGGGGGACCAGGGGGTCCCATGGCCCCGACCCCGCCCAGGGCGGCTCTCTTGGCGCTCACGGCCACCTCTGCCAGCTGCTCTGTGGGGCAGAGAGGGGCTGGGATGGGATCCACGGGGTGGGATCCATGGAGTCCATGGGATGGGATCCATGGGATGGAATCCACAGGATGGGAACCATGGGATGGGATCCACGGGATCCGTGGGGTGGTATGCATGGGATGGGATCCATAGGAAGAGATCCATGGGATGGGATCCATGGGGTGGGATCCATAGGAGTCATGGGGTGGGATCCATGGGATCCATGGGATTCATGGGATCCATGGGATGGGACCCATGGGATGGGAACCATGGAATCCATGGGATGGGATCCATAGGGTGAGATCCATGGGGAGAGGATTCCACAGGATCCATGGGATGGGATCCATAGGAAGAGATCCATGGGATGGGAACAATGGGATCCATAGGGTGGGATCTATAGGAAGAGATCCACATGGGATCCAGGGGATGGGATCCACTGGATCCATGAGGTGGGATCCATGGAAGGGATCCATGGGATCCATGGGATGTGGTGGCCCCGCTCCACCCTCACCTTGCAGCATCTTCAGCACCACGTCCACGATGTGCTGGTCCCCAGCGTCCCGGCCCTGCCAGGAAGGGAATTTCGCTCCTTCTGTCCCCTCCCAGAGCCCTTCCCAGCCCAAATCCCAATCCCCATCCCCTCCCTGCACCCCAGGTCACCTTCCCACCCTGCTCTCCCCCATTCTGTCCCAGGGCAAGTGCTCTGTGCTCATCTCACTCCATGCATCCCCCTCATGGCATTGGAGTCCAAAATGAGATTTTTAGGGGAAAATCCCAACCCTGCTGCTGACTGTTTTATACAGGGACAGTTTTTGGATGCCATACACCTTGGGAAAGACAGAATCCCTCCCCAGGAAAGCGGGATCCCAGCTCCTGAGTGGAACAGCAGCGTGTTCCCAGAGGAGTTGGGTGGGAAGCAGAGGCAATCCCTGCCGAGCAGGGAGGATGAGGAGGTTTGTAGGATCGGGGTACTCACGGCTGTGCCCCTCGGGCCCGGCATTCCCGGCACTCCGCGCTCCCCCACCAGCCCCCGCGGGCCGGGCGGGCCGGGATAGCCCCGGATTCCCGGCGCTCCTGCATCCCCCGAGGGGCCGGGAAAGCCGAGCTCTCCCTGGATGCCTTGCTGGAGGAGGGATGGAGAGAGAGGGGCATGAGGGGCTCAGGCTGTGCTGAGAATGGGGGCTGCACTCTGAGAGTCCAAAATGTCCCAAAAACCACAGGCAGGGCTGGGTCCCAAACAGGGCTGGGGGTGAACTTAGGGCTGGGTCCCAAAAAATGGGGCTGGATCCCAAATGGGGCTGGAGCTGAATCCAGGGCTGAATCACAAAAATTGGGGCTGAATCCAGGGTTGGATTCCAAAAATTGGGGCTGGATCCCAAATGGGGCTGGGGCTGAACCCAAGAGCTGGATCCCAAAAATTGGGGCTGGATCCCAAAAACTGGGGCTGGGGCTGAACGTAGGGCTGGATCCCAAAAATTGGGGCTGGATCCCAAATGGGACTGCGGCTGAACCCAGGGCTGGATCCCAAATGGGGCTGGAGCTGAATAACAAAAATTGAGGCTGGGGCTGAATCCAGGGCTGGATCCCAAAAATTGGGACTGGATCCCAGAAATTGGGACTGGATCCCAAAAATTGGGGCTGGATCCCAGAAAACTGGGACTGGGGCTGAACCCAGGGCTGAATCCCAAAAATTGGGGCTGGATCCCAAATAGGACTGGGACTGAACCAAGGCCTGGATCCCAGAAATTGGGGCTGGGGCTGAATCCAGGCCTGGATCCCAAAAATTGGGGCTGAACTTGAATCTAGGGCTGGATCCCAAAACGGGGCTGAGCCTGAATCTGGTGCTGAGCCCAGAACTGAGCCTGAATCCAGAGTTTAACCCCAAAGAGGAGCTGAGCCTGAATCCAGGGCCGATCATGGTCACTGGCTCCCATCTCCAAAGAAAATATTCCCCCAGCACCTCAGCAGGGAAGATCCAGCTGAGGATCCCACAAATTCCCCCAAGTTTTGGGGTCCCCTTGGTCCCAAACCCCCCATCACTCACCTGTCCCTTGGGTCCTGGCTCTCCTGACTCCCCCTGGGGACAGAGGACACAGGAAAGGCAATGAGGAGACAGCAGGGATTTAGGGTTGGGATTTAATGCCAGGCAGGATCCCCCAGCATGGCAAGGGATCCCCCAGCATTCCCAAGAATCTTCTGGAAGCACTCACCTTCTCTCCCTTGAGCCCTGCCAGGCCGTGCACACCTGGATCTCCCTAAGGGAAAGGCAAGGAGAGAAGAAAACATTCCCACAGGAAACATTCCCAAAGGGGAAATTCATGGAGAAAGTGCCTGGAGCCAGTGTTAAACCCAGCTCTGTTAAACCCAGCTCTGTTAATCCCAGCTCTGTTAAACCCAGCCTGCGATGAACTCACAGTGCTGCCTTTGGGGCCGGTTTTCCCTGGAGAGCCCTGGGAAAAGGAAAAAGTGGGATCAGCCCAGCTCAGAGCAGTGTCCCCTCAAAGCCACCCTGCTGTCCCCAGAGCTGTCACCTTGTCTCCTTTGACTCCAGGCAAGCCTTGGGGTCCTGGGATGCCTGGTGGGCCCTGCTCACCCTTTGGGCCCTGGAAATGCAAGGAATATGGGAAAATGAGTGAGAGGAGACAATGGGAAGACTTTTACCCATCAGGGAATCATCCCCAAGGCATTGAGGTGCAGCTCCTCGTCCTCCAGCATCCAACCTTCCCTAAATCCCAGCTCTGAGGGGACACAGAGCACAAAACCATGGAGAATCCATGCCCAGAGCAGTGATCTTCCAGGGATGGATTCCTGTCCCCAAGAAAAGCACTAAAATCAGATTTTTGGCTGTTGTTCCAGTGCAGGAAAGCTCTGGAGAGGGGCTGGGCTTTCCTGGGATGGGAGGAAATTCCTGTCCCAGCTGGGGTCCCAT
This sequence comes from Chlorospingus semifuscus, assembly GCA_035048045.1. Classification (NCBI taxonomy): domain Eukaryota; kingdom Metazoa; phylum Chordata; class Aves; order Passeriformes; family Passerellidae; genus Chlorospingus; species Chlorospingus semifuscus. Next base: position 4,712,208 of record JAWWMS010000091.1, read on the forward strand.
TAATCCCTGAGCTATTCCCTAATCCCCCAGCAGCAGGGCAGGCATGGGACTGACCCCAGATCAAAGCGGGAGGTCTGGCTGTGTCCCACTGATCCCAAAGCCAGGCTTGGAATCCCCCATCCCAGGGCTGAATGTCCCCATGTGCCAGCCTGGATTTGGGGACAACTCAGAGCATCCCCCATGTCCCAGAGTGGCTTTGGGAACAACTCACTGGATTTAGGGTCAGCTCAGAGCATCCCTCATCTCCCAGCCCAGCTGTGGGGACAATTCACTGGCTTTGGGAACAACTCAGAGCATCTCCCATGTCCCAGAGCGGCTTTGGGGACAACTCAGAGCATCTCCCATGTCCCAGAGTGGCTTTGGGGACAATTCAGAGTAACTCTCATGTCCCAGCCCAGCTTTGGGGACAATTCACCGGTTTTGGGGACAATTCAGAGCATCTCCCATGTCCCAGCCCAGCTTTAGGGACAATTCAGAGCATCCCCTGTGTCCCAGAGTGGCTTTGGGGACAATTCAGAGCATCTTCTGTGTCCCAGCCCAACTTTGGGGACAATTCACCAGTTTTGGGGACAACTCAGCATCTCCTGTGTCCCAGCCCAGCTTTGGGGACAATTCACTGGCTTCGGGGATGATTCAGAGCATCCCCCATGTCCCAGAGTGGCTTTGGGGATGATTCAGAGCATCCCCCATGTCCCAGAGTGGCTTTGGGGACAATTCAGAGCATTCCCCATGTCCCAGCCTGGATTTGGGGACAACTCAGAGTATCCCTCATGTCCAGAGTGGCTTTGGGGACGATTCAGAGCATTCCCTGTGTCCCAATCTGGCTCTGGGGACAATTCACCAGCCTTGGGGACAATTCAGAGCATTCCCTGTGTCCCAGCCCAACTTTGGGGACAACTCACCGGCTCTGGGGACAACTCACCGCTCTGCCCTGCTCCCCAGAAGGTCCCACGAGGCCACGCTCGCCCCTGTCACCCTGCGGGAAGAAGCGGAGTCAGGGCCACCCCCCTGGCACTGCCACACCCCCGCGGTGTCCCCAACTCACCTTCGGCCCAGGGACACCCTGCGGGCCCTGCTCACCCCGAGGTCCGGGCTCGCCCTAAAAACGGGAGAGAAAATCCCACAGAAATGGGATTGACGGGCGTGGTGTGCTCCTTGTCCTTCCCCGAGGCAGGGGTGGCCCTGTCCTTGTCACCAGGGTGGTGACAGGATCAGGGTGGCAATGAAGTGCCCGATTCTGCTTTGAGCTCGCAGGAAACGGGGAAATAAAAGGGAAAAAGAGAGAGCTCAGCCCCGAGGCTGTCCCCGGGAGGGACACGGCGACATCTCGGTACTTACAAGCTGCCCTGGGGCACCGGTGGCACCGGGGTGGCCCCGGGGACCCGATTCACCCTATGGAGGGAGAGAGACGGGGGTCAGAGGGGATGGGGGGGACAGAGGGGACAGGGAGGGACAGCAGGGACAGGGAGGGGACAAGAGCCGCGGGGTGGATGCGCAGAGGTGTCACCCACCTTGTCACCTGGGCCACCTTTGCTTCCTGGCTGGCCTGGCAATCCCTAAGGGAACAAAGCCGGGATCAACCCCTGGGCACAGCTCAGTGTCCCCTCAGGGTGCTGGCCCTGGCACAGGGTGTCACCTCTGGGCACAGCTCAGTGTCCCCTCAGGGTGTCACCCCTGGGCACAGCTCAGTGTCCCCTCAGGGTGTCACCCCTGGCAGAGCTCAGTGTCCCCTCAGGGTGTCACCCCTGGCACAGCTCAGTGTCCCCTCGAGGTGTCACCTCTGGGCACAGCTCAGTGTCCCCACAGGGTGCTGGCCCTGGCACCCCTGGCAGAGGGCTGTCACCCCTCAGGGGACAGGCTGGGGGGTCCTGCACTCACAGCTTGTCCCCGGTGTCCCGGCGTTCCCGGGCGTCCGGCCTGTCCTGTGCCACCCTGCGAGGGACAGAAGGATGTCACCAGGATTGGGGTGCCCACAAGGGACATTGTTCCCTTTGCCATTCCTGTTTTTCCCAGTGGGTGGCATTCCCTCACCTTCACTCCTGGGATCCCTGGGGTGCCATCCTTGCCATCGATGCCCGGCAGACCCTGAAAAGGGACAAGAGCCACTTGTGGGACACCTCAAAGGGACTCAAAGGCTCACGGTGGGGACAAAAAAAACGTGGGGAGGGAAAGGAACATTCCAGGTGCGTGTGCTGGAGGCGACAAGGACACACGATGGCACAGCCAGGGACAGGCAGGGCACAGGTGCCAGCAGCTGTACTCACATTCTCCCCCTTGGGCCCGATGTCACCCTGGGGTCCCCTGATGCCACGGGCACCCTAGAGCAGGAGGGGACAAGTGTCAGTGTCCTGCTGGTGCAGGGGACAGAGCTGGGAGCTGGAGATGCCCCTCGAGGGCACCGAGGGAACAGTGCCAAGCTGGGGAAAAGGGGACACTGGCACTGGGGGTGTCACCTACCAGCTCTCCCTTGTCACCAGGGCTCCCAGGCGGTCCCTTGGGGCCTTCCCTGCCCTGGAGGAGAGAGGAGCACAAGGATTGAGCAGGGCAAAGTGGGACCCCAGAGCAGGCAGGGCTGAGGAGGGGACACCCACCGGCCTCCCAGCAGCTCCAATGCTCCCAACCATGCCCTTGTAGCCAGCAGGGCCCTGAAACGAGAGCAAGGAAAGGTCAATTCCCATCCCAACCCATCCCTGCACCCCTGAGATGGCCCAGCATGGAGGGATGATGATGATGATGCTGGGAATGATCTCGGTGGCATCTGGAGCTCAGAGCCAGGGGATGCCACCCGCACTCACCGTCTCCCCTTTGGGTCCTGCCATGCCAGGGTACCCCCTGAGGCCCTGAGGTCCCTGCAGGGAAGGAAATCACAGCAAATTCAGCTGGGAAAAACAACCGGCCCAGGGGGAAGCAGCAATTACAGCAAAACCCAACACTGGGAATCCAAACACGAGGAATTCCAGTCCCTCCTAATTCCAGAGCCCCCAGCAGGTGCTTTTCCAGCTGTCAATTCCATAACTCCAAACTGCAGCCCCTTCCCTGGGCCACAGCTCTTGGCTTCAAAGCAGTTTTGCCCTTTCCCGGCCTGCAGGGCTCAGCCCAGTAATTGTTTTTCATCTTCAAAGTGCTCTGAGAATTCCTGTGGCTTTAATTCCCCCCGGGGCAAGGGGGACTCAGGGGACAGCAGGGATTTATCCCAAATTATCCCTGGGAACAGCCCAGGTGCCCATGGAGCTCTGCAGAGGGAGAACTGGTGGCACCATGGCTGGGAGAGGGATGGGATGGAGGCTTTGCTTCAGCAGGGACAGGCTGGTGTCACCTCCCTGGTGTCTGGGGACAAGGACAAAGAGGCCACCCCCAGTTCCTGCAGCCCTTGGGGGACAGAGGAGAAGAGGAATGAAGGATTTACCGGAGGGCCTGGGACTCCTTGTTCTCCAGAGGCACCAACGTCCCCCTTGGGGCCCTGGGAATGGAGAGAAAAGGGAATGTTGGAGGGAGAGGGGACACAAAGCAGCCTGGGGACAGCACAGCCCGCATCTGGCACCCGGCAGGGGATGGGGACAGGTGGCCCCGCCCAGGAACCACCCTGGGAAGGCCACCCTGGTCTCCCATTGCCACGTTTTCCATTCTCCTCTTTCCTCCCTTGTTCCTTTCCCTTCCCAAAACTCCTTCCCTGGGTCCAGCCCCACAGGGACCATCACACTTGGATCCTGTTGGGATCCAGCTGAGATCCTCCCAGGATCCTGCTGGGATCCTGCAGGGATCTGGCTGAGATCTGGTGTGGATCCTGCAGGGATCCTGCTGAGATCTGGTGGGGATTCTGCTGTGATCTGGCTGTGATCCTGCTGTGATCTGGGTAGGATTTGGCTGAGATCCTGCTGAAATCCTGCTGGGATCCTGCTGAGATCTTGCTGGGATCCTGTTGAGATCCAGTTGGGACCCTCCTGGGATCCATCTGGGATTTGGCTGGGATCTGCTGAGACCCTGCTGATATCCTACTGAGATCCTGCTGGGATCTGGCTAGGATTTGGCTGAGATCTTGCTGAAGTCCTGCTGGCATCCTGCTGAGATCCATCTGAGATCCTACTGGGATCTGGCTGGGATCCTTCTGGAATCCAGCTGAGATCCATCTGGGATCCTGCTGGGATCCTGCTGGGATCCTGCTGGAATCTGGCTGGGATTTGGCTGAAATCATTTTGAGATCCAGCTGGGATCTGCTGGAGCACTCACCGGCTCTCCCTGCTTTCCAGGCTCTCCGAGGGCGCCAGGGCGGCCTCTGTGTCCCTGTGGGAGGGGAGAGGAAATCCATGAGGAAAATCCCTGGCACAGCTGCAGGGTGGTGGCACCATCCTGGTGGCCACGTCCCACAGAGGCCCCCCTGCCACCACATCCCACCCTGGGGTGCCCGCTGGGGACGTGGTGGGGCTCAGAATCCCACAGGTGACATTGGGAAACTCAAAATGCCAATAGGGACATTGAGGGGCTCAGAATCCCAATAGGGACATTGAGGGGCTCAGAATCCCACAGGTGACATTGGGAAACTCAAAATCCCAATAAGGACATTGAGGGGCTCAGAATCCCAATAGGGACATTGAGGGGCTCAGAATCCCACAGGTGACATTGGGAAACTCAGAATCCCAATAGGGACATTGAGGGGTTCAGAATCCCACAGGTGACATTGGGGGACTCAAAATCCAATAGGGGACGTTGGGGACTCAAAATCCCATAGGGGACATTGAGGGGCTCAGAATCCCAA